>JADLZK010002816.1:0-21548 GCA_015847255.1 Hyparrhenia diplandra
AATACGGCAAGGTACATTGACATGGACCCGTGAGTACGTAGCATGCAAAAGCCAGTAGCAAGTAGATCTTACTGCCTTTTTTTCTTTTAATTAATAACCCTATATGCATATATGGCAGAAAAACTATACGTGTACGTATTTACTATGTGTACTTCATGTACAAAACTATGTTACCTTGCATGTACGGTAAAACCAAAAAATTGACCAGCTTCGTAACACGTGACGAAAAACAACCGCTAGATCGACCCGGCCGTAACCGAAGAAAGCAATCTGCTAGATGTGATTCTTCGTACCTTTGGTTCATGAATTCGAGAAGAAACGAAGGCTGTCGGCGTGGAACAGTTCGGCTAGGCCGTGGGGACCGCCGGCGTGGACGATGAGTCGATGCGGTCTGGTCGTGTCGTATGCGAGAGGTAGTAGATCCGTTCCACTAACAACATCGGGGATGTCGGCGTCGCCGGCAGTAGTTAAGTTCGGGCGTCGGCATCGAGCGTGATCTTATAAGATCGGCGGCAGCCTTCAACAACGATGTCGACGAAGAGCTTGTCGGCCTTGATAACGTGTTGTGAAACATGTCGTCGACGGTTAGGACCTTCCCCCTCTCCGTCTCTCATGATCACGTGGTAGACGCAAAAGAAAGTAGAACAAGTAGACACAAGATAGGGGAGACTATTCTTTATTCATCTGAATATTGGTGCTTTTACAATATAGAGCTCCCACGTATATATAGTCTGCCAAGGCCTAAGAGTTTCGGTAAGAGCCCACATACAAACGGACTAGGATTAGGATTCCTTCTTCTCCTTTCCTTCTAGGACAGTCCGTGGTGTTTTACAACAATAATTTGGTCAGAGACAAGTTACTTTTGGCCACAAACGGATAAGGTTTCAAAGTGGAAGTAAAATACTAAGACATGCTACCATAATTTGATAGCATCAAAAGATGTTTTCATTGTGAGCACCCTCTATAATAGTGTACTTATAGGAAGTCGGGTGTCAAAGCACTACTCCCTCCATTTCAACTATAAGTAATTTTTTTTTTTATTCATCTATTTTACTATGTATCTAGACATATTATTATATCTAGATGCATACAAAAAAAAAAATTGGAAGAGACGCAAAAAGGTTTGCCGTGAATTTTATTAGATGAAGAAAATAAAAATACAATAGTTCTCATCCGCTTTTTGGTGGTAATCGGACAAAAACCACCAACTAAAAGAGTACACTACTCAACCTGACCAACTTTAAAAACTAACAGCTTTGCCCCCATTACTAGCTCAACTCCTAACCAACTTGGTCGAAAGGAAAACGACCAAACTAGCAACTCAAGGGCACCGCAATTATCTAACAAGTAGAGAAACTAAGAAAAAAAACTCAGACCAAGAAAACCAACTAGCTAAAGCAACTATTTGCACCAACCAGCACTGGACACAATAGGGAAATGGAAACCAAATTTCATCACAACCAGTGCAATGACCGAAGGGTAAAACAAAATCCTCTTGGAATCGTTCAGAACTTGAGATGGACAACGACACTTATTAGGGCTGTTTTCAACAAGCAAATAATGAAAACCTATAAGAAGATTTAATCCAAAGATTAATTACTTCCTACATTTTTGGGAGAGTAATTACACGGAAGAGACACTACTACAAAATTGATTTTACAAGACACTTCAAAACATTTACCGTGACGGGATTTTTTAAAAAACCGCCACGGTTAATATCATGATTAATCGCGGACGGGTTATTTTTGTATTAACCGCGGGCCGTTTTTATAAAAAGCCCGCCACGGTAAATAAGGCCCAAACAACCCATCGAATAGGCTCAAACAGCCCACTAACAGCTCAAGCATATAAAAGGAACATTTGTCTCCCACTCACTCCTGACATCTAACCCTAACCAGCCCTCCTCTCTCTCTCTCTCTCTCTCTCTCTCTCTCTTCCCAGTGACCACGCCGCTCCAACTCCGTTCCTATCCCCGGGCGGCGCGTGGGTGGCCCGAAAGGCTGGAGGCCAAGGCGCGGCGGGCGGTGCTCCCTCCCCTCCTCCCCCAGGAGCAAAGGCAGGGCGGGGCGCTCCTCCTCCTCCCGATCTGGCGGCGGCGGCCGTGCTCCTCCACCGACGGCCGGAAGCAGCGGCGGGCGGGCGGGCCGGCGCGCGGATCCCTCCTGCGACGGACGGGCGGCGGCGCCCAAAGACACTTAAACCCTAACGGGCCGACGGCCCGTAGATCTAGTCGCTAGGGTTTCGGATCGGGTTTTTCTTTCTTTTTTTATTTTTTTAATATATTTACCGTGGCGGGTTTTGGGTCCCAAAACCCCAACGTTAGTCCTCCTATTTCGTGACCCTTAGCTACATGCGGTTTTCAAAACCGCCACGAAAATCTAAAAAAAAAACCGCCACGGAAGTTAATTTGAGCAGTAGTGAGATGAAGCCCCTCAGTCAGTCCCTCAAGGTCCAGGGGCCCACTGCGTCAAACGTGGCATGTACATGGATTTAGCTCGCCTCAAGGACACGGACAACCATGGTCCATGGCTGACTCCATTGGCTCGTGTACTTGAGATGCGGCGTCCATGCATGCAGATTGCCATCGGTGCATGCCGATTCATGTCGTTTTCATGCTCACGCTGGTGCCGAGGGGAAGTCAGCTTCTCCAAAAGGAAGAAAGCGTAAGCTGTGTCTAGGCATGCATTTCTGCATGGTGCATGCAACGGGCATCGGTCAGAAGTCCAAATTAGCAGCCTCGGCCGCCACATGCAGTGCTGGCTGGCTAGTAGTGCGGCCGACAGCCGACTCCCAGTAACACACACAGAGCAAACCACTCTTCTCCAATCCAATCACCCAAGTTGGACCACTGCTCCGCAAGGTATCTCACCACTACGGACGGCGCGGCAGTGGGTCGGCCGGCGATACCGAGTCGTGGAGCAGAGACTCTCACATGCGGCAGTCTCGGCACGCCACATGCGAGCAGAGTGGCCACTACAGAGTGCTGAGTGCTGGCGGGTGCTCGCCAGCGACGACGCCCGCGCGCTCTCGGAGCCGGAGGGGTGTCTCTCAGCTGCGTCCCATGTTCGACGTCCTTCGTGCGGCCGTGCGGCGGCATTGATCTGCGCCACAGCTTTTTCACAGATTTGCCGGTCAGGCTGGGATCTTTGCCGGACTCTGCTATTGCACTTGACCTTAAAAAGTGTTACAATGTCGAGGGTACATTTAAAAAACTCCCACGGGGACTAAGACTAGCCCCGGCATTTTTGCTTAAGAAAAGATCTTATCACGCGGTCGAGAAAACCCACTCAAAACCCCCCGCGCCTACCTGCCTAACACGGGGGCACCGTTACCCGAGTGTGAGAACCGGGGCGGGGACCTCGTGCTTTGGCCATGGGATGAGACGAGGAGGTTTTTAACCACAGTTGAAAATTCTAAAAATTCGGCCCCTTGAAGTCGAACCTGGGACTTGTGGGTGCCTCAGAGTGGCTCTAACCATTGGGCTAGAGGCTCTTTGGCGTCGAGGGTACATTTACAATCCCAAAGGTAACTAACATTGTTAACATCTTCTCTCTCACACACACACCTAAGATATTCATATATTTTGCGTGGTCCCTAGAAATATAACTAAGATGGAAATTTTGGGTGCCAGTTTAGTTTTTTTTCAAAATAATGACAAATTTGACGCAAATTTAGTGGTTTATCACATTCTTGTAATGGCATAGTGACAAAGAATATTATTATTATTGCTATAAAGGCCATAACCGCCTCTACGGTGGAAATGATCCCAGACGACCCGTACGGACCAACTTTGATCTGGAGTTATCTTATCTATTCAGGGCATGATTGGTTGTCCTGATTGGTTTGTCCAAAAAGGGTCATCAGCTGCACTTTGGCCTTGTTTGGTTGCATATATCACATTGTTTGCCTGCTTGCTTGCATTCTTTTTTCCCCTCCATCACGTACAACTCTGTCTTCTCGATTTCTCCTTTGCTGGCAATGCGGGACGGCGCAAGCACACATGATGTAGGGCCCATGTGTCAGACACCCAAAACTCTCATCGATGCATGTAGCCAAACACGACCTTGTCCCATATTAGATCACCAACAAAAACAACCAAACGCACCAAGGTGCACAATTTTAGCTTGACTCCCATGAGCCTGAACTGGGACTTTGCTCCCAATCCCCGGAGCAACCAAATAAGCCCTTGGTGCGCAAGACTTAGATGGATAGGCATGCACTCTGATTCGCTAAAAAAAAAACTGCATATTTTAGCTAAAAAAATGGATATCTTAGCTACCCCTCCATTATTTAGATACCTTTTAGTAATGCCCTAAACTTATTCCCTAAACCTAGGTTTGCTGAGTAGCACCCAGCAGACCTAGGTTAAACTCAATAAAATAATTTGAACAGTATCTATATTATTAAAAAAGTTTAGAAAATAGGTGTCGTGGTCTAATACCACCGTCACAAAGAATGTCTGGCTAATGCGTGCTCAGATGGCCTAGCTAGAAACAATGACACAAGGTTTATACTGGTTCGGGGTAAATCAGCTCCCCCTAGTCCGATTGAGGCTACTATCAGGAGCTCAAAAGCTCGTGTCGGGGCGACTAATACAGGGCGAGAGGAGATGAGCTCAGTCTCCGTGAAAGTAGGTGTTCGGTGTTGGAAGCTAGAATGCTTGTGAGGGGCGGAGACCGAGAGCCTGCGCCTCCATCCGATGGCCATCTTTGCCCCTTTTATAGTTGCAAGGGAGCTCTGAGGTGGCCTCGGACGGAGGGGCTTAAGGTCGAAGAAATACAAATTTAATTTGGAGAAGGAAATGTAAATCGCTTGGTCGGGCACGCCGGACCGCCCGGCATGCGCTCGTCGCCGCCTCGCACCAAAGCCTATCTGCCGGTCATCGTGGAGGCGCGTAAAGTGGCTCCATATTCCTATGTTTGCTCTGTACGGCCCGCCGAGCTCGGAGCTCGTCGGTCGCTGACGGAGGAATAAAGTGGCTCGTCGCGCCGCCATTGTCGCCCATGAGCCCCCTGTCCATCGAGGCGGCAGCGCCCCTGTTCACGGGTCGGACCCGCGCGGCGCCGTACCGACCATAAATGCGCGGCGTCGCGTGCATCGCGAAAGCGTGTGGGCGGGGAGAGCTCGGCGGGGAGAAGCGGCCTCCGATTCCGAGGTCATCTTTGTCTGGTAGCGGTTGTCCGTGGCGTTTCGTAGCGGTATGGCGTGGTCCGGACGGGCCATGCCGCGTGTCGCCGGGGATCTTGTTCTCCCCGCGATATCCCGCCATAATTTGCGGGGCGCTCCTCGGCTGCAAGTAGCCCGCGGCATCGTCGGTTGGCATTGTGTCCCGAGCCTGTACTAGGCGGGGAATCGGTACTACTCAGGGCTTCGTCCGAGTGAGGAAAGAAATTCGTCGGCCGGGCTGAAGGCTCGGCATGTCCTTCTATACTCGTGAGAGCTCATTCGAGGCGGAGAATGGGCGTCGGGCTGAGTTCGTTTCGTACCTGGGAGCTCGTTCGAGACGGAGAGGGTCCCTAGACGAGATCTTTCGAGGTGCGGGTACTGAAAGCTAATCGTGGTGGGGGGGCGGGAGCTGAATGAGGCGGGAAGGCGGGCCTCGTCGGGGGGAGCCCGTGGGAGAGCTCGGGCCGAGCATTCCCATTCGCCCATGAGGAGCTCGTCTACGGTCGAGATCTCGGGTCCCATTGCTCGTCGAGGGGATGGTTCGGGAGGTCACGTACGGGTGTCCCGACATATCGATCCCCCATAGTAGCCCCAGAGCATTCGGGAGAGATGAGGTCTCTCCGGATGCCGCCCCGCGTGATGGCTCTCGTCATGGGCAGCAGCTCGTCATGGGATTGCAGTGTTTTGGTTCGCGGGTGCGCGGGAGGCGCAATTCCGCGTGTAGCCCCCGAGGCTCCGTGAGGATAGTAGATTCTACGGAGGCTTTTAGCTTTCGATGGGCTCGCCGACCCATTCCTCGCGATTGCTCGCGGGGGTGATGAGCTGGAGCTCGATCTTACCACGCTGGCGAGATCGAAAGTGCTCGGGGAGCTGCCATCGGATAGTCCGGTGAGGCTCGAAAGCTCGCCGACTCGTTCGCTTTGATCGGCTGGGTGGATCAACCTCAAGTTCCAAGGACCCAACTTCCGCGTGATTCTCGAGCCCCCGAAGCGGCGTCCGGGGCGAGACACTCTCATCGGTGAGGTCAGCTCGAGTCGATCGTAGTCCTTGGCGACCCGGACGCGCGACTAGGGGGAAAAGCCCCCGAGCCTTTTCGGGGCTCGAGGCGTGGGCCGTCGGTGCCGCTTTCTCGTGGCGCCTCGCCAGTGATGTCCCCGGGCGGCCTCCGGCTCTCGAGCCGAGCCGCCTTCAAAACCTCGAGGCGGCGATGAGCCGCAGCGCGCTCGCTTTTTACCGGAGCTTGGTAAATCGACCGTCGTGCGAGCTCTTGGGTTTCCACCCGTTGTGTAAAAATAACCCGTTGAGATCTTACCGTTGGGGTTTTTATCGTTGGCGGGGTTGCCGTAATGCCGCTGACGTTCGCTTCCGCCGCATCATAAGCGCGTGCGCCGATTTAGCGACATCGATTTGCCGGACGTGGTGCGTGGTGGGCCCCGGCGGGTTTCTTCGTCGCCCTCGCCGCAAACCGAGCTCTATAAATAGGAGGAGATCGGGGGGCGGTTTTACCTTCCATCTCTTACCTTCCTCCACGCCTGAGAGAGAGTTCGATCGCTGCCCCTTTCGTAGATCCGATCTTCCACCTTCCCGCTTCCGCCGACCCGTTCGTTGATTGAGAGATGGGCTCGTGGTTGCGTTCGACGGCGACGGTGGCGAAATCGGCGATGTAGCATGCCGTCGGTGGGCTGCCGTGCCGTGGACGGCGGAGGAAGCCCGGATCGGGCGCATCCGAAGTGCGACCCACCGGGAGGGTGCGTCGTCTCCTTCATCGCCTTCCATGAGCGCGGGCTAGGAATGCTGGGGCGACTTCTTCAGGCGGCTCGTCGCGTTTGGGGATCGAGCTCTAGCACCTCACGCCCCGAGCGGCGTGCTTCTCCCTCTCCCGCGTCTTCACAATGCTGCGAGGGGTGGTTGGGATCCCTCCCAGGCGGGAGCTCTTCAAGCACCACGTCTACGCCAAGATCCAACCGGCTAGGGCAAGGGGTGGTCCGGCCCCCGATTGCGTGCGTCTTGGAGTGCAGGCTGCGCGGGGAAGGTCGGGAGTCCTTCCCGGGCGACTTCCGTCGGCCAACCCGGATGGAGGGGAGTGGTTCTACCTCAGAGCGACCTCTCCTCGCCCTCTTTGCGGTACACCGCCGCACTTTCTCGGTAGGAGCCAGGTTGTGGCGCGAGGGCCTGCACGACAACCGCGATTGGGTGATGTGGAGGCGACCGTGGGTAGGATCAAGGTGCTTTCCGGGATGCGGGCTGACGGTGAACCACATCATCGGTGGCTCGACCAAAGGCAAGTGGGTGCCCCTCGGCGTGTCGCTCTCCGAATGTGGGAGATGGAGAAGGAGAAGGCCCGTTCGTGGGGGACGGTGAACGCCCCTGGTCTCACCGTCGACCAAGGGAATTTTGGATGAAGCAGGGTGACGAGGACTGGGAGTGAGGGGCGCGGGGGCTCCCGAGATCCTCCCCCATCCAGACCCTCGAAGTTGGTAAGTGCTCGTACGCCTTGTCTTAGTTTGTTCTCTTGTCGTCTGAGCCCTCTAACGAGCTCGGGCTAGGTCGGCGTGGTGCGCCCCTCGGTTCCCAACCTCCTCTTCCGCGGGCTGAGGCAAGCTCCCCCGCCGGCGTTCAACGGGCACTCCTGTCAGGTGCGAGGGTGTGGGTGGGTCCGGTGGCGCGAACGGGCCGTCGAGGAGACGGAGCCCGGTGTCGGGCCGCGGGGTGGGCCCTCGACGTCGGCGTCGCTCTCGATGGGCGAGGTCGGGATCTCGTCGGGACCTTGAGCTCGCCACAACTGGGTGGTGACCCCTCGAGGCGCGGCGGCTTTGCCGCGGGGCAGCCTCGGACGCTTCTGCGTTTCAAGCCCTCGCTGCGCAGGTCGCGTGCTGGCCGGGCGCCGCCCGGTTCCGGGCGGAGGCGCTGAAGAAGAAGAGGCGTAAGAGGGTGGCCGCCGTATGCTCACCGCTGCGCCATCGCTGGGTCGTAGTGATCGATCACGTGTGCCGACTTTCGCCGCGCTTAGAGCGGCGACGCGTGCATTCTCGACAAGCGCTTGAAGACGGAGGTGCCGAGCTCGACTGGAACGGGCTCGGGCTTGGAGATGACGAGCTTGATGGGCGCCGCTGACCATGAGCTCGACGCCGCGGGTTCGACCACGCGCTGGCGAGCTCGGCGACGGTGGTGACGCAGCTCGACGCCGGAGCGGGGACGGTGACGGCGAAGGGGGGACGGGCTCGAAGATGACGCCGTTCCCCTTCAAAGGGGCATTGTCGACCAGCGCCTCGGCTGGTTTCGGGGGCCTTCGTTTCCAGTGTAACACCCAGGGTGTTACTTACCGTTAAGCCATGGTTTGGACAAAAATAAGCTTCTTTTATGCTTGATCACGTTGTCGATTGAAGAGACGCTAAAAGAATCAAGATCCGGGGAGTTGCCCCTTTTGTCGGAAACCCTAAACCCTAACCTTTCTTTACCCCTTTTTGTTTATTTTAAAATCTAAGCAAAATTTGCGAAAATTTCCAAAAGCCAAGTTGTAGATCTTGGAAAAAATTAGGCCAAGTTGCTTTTTGGAGTTTTTCGAAGTTTAGTTCAAATTTTGAGAGTAATTTGACAAAATCGAGTTAGGGTTTGGTAGCTACGGTGTTTCGGGGAGAAAAGATCTCGGTTTCCCGGCCACCGGCCGCCGCCGCCGTGTCCTTCTCCGGCCTTCGGGCGAGGCTGCCCATCTCATGCTTTGAGATCGTCGTGAGTGTCGTGGGTGTCGTCCATCCGCAGTCCCCGGCCGTCCTATAGAGCCGCACCGACGCCGTCTCCTTTTCTTCTTCCCCGACCGCTCGGCGCCGACGTCCTCGCTCCGCCGCCTTTGCGCCGCTAGCAAGCTCCACCCAACCAATTTGAGCTCGCCATCGACTTCGCAACTCCTTTTGCGCACTCTATTGAGCCCCCGCCGCATGCCCTCGCCGCGAGTAGCCCATGCGCCGCCATCTTCTCAGTGCCGCGGAGAAGTGCCGCCGAGATCCGCCCGGCCGACAACCGCCGACACGGTGATGCCTCGCCCTTTTTTTCTTCTTGTTTCAAACTTTAATTGCCACGGTGAAGCTCGTCGCGCCTTGATGGTTTTCGCAGTAAGGAGTCCCTTCACGCCGGAACGCCACTTTGCCGTCGGCAAGAACCGCCCGTCCATCCGATGGTTGGCGTGGTCGGGGAGGGCCACGGACCATCTCCCGCCGAAGCTGCGGTCACCCACGCAGCGGGTAGCATGCCGGGTGCTCATGCGCTCCCTTTCCGCGCCACCGAGGCCGCGTCGATGGAAACGCCGAAAGCCAAAGCCACGCCACGCCGCTTGCTGCTTTCGGTGTCGCCCCGGATCTCGTTGAGGTGAGAATTAGAAAAAGTTAAGGGGGCTAAGTGAAAAGTCTGCGGACTTGCTTGAATAGTGCTAAATAGTGTATTGTACTTGTTTGTAATTTTATAAAAGGTCGGGGGTCTTTTTGTAAAGTTGCTAGGCCAAAGCTTTAACAAAGGCGCTTTTGGGCGGCCCATTATCGTTTCTTCGTGGAGCGGCCTGTTTTAACAGTGCCGGGCCGAGCACAAGATCAGGGCCACTTTGAGCCAAAAAGTGTTTTCCTTTCTCATAAATGTTTTATCAATTTGTATTTGTTTGAATAGTATCTGTTTTTGTTATTTTCATATAAATTCAAATACTTGCTTATAAATTCTAAAAAATTTTGTGTAGCCTTCCCTATGAGTATGTCTACCCATGAAAAATTTGAAACTTTGATTTTGAGTAGTTCTTGCATGATTTAAAATACAAATTTTAATTGAAAAATGCACCTTCCATGATTTTTAGAAAATAAAATATTTATTCAAAAATCATGAAAATTTATTTGGTGCTGTTTCATGATGTGTCCTACTTGTATAAAAAGTTTGGAGTCGTTTTGAAATGTTTAAAGTATTTTCTATTTTATGCTTTATTTGTTTAATTAGAAAAAAAGAGAGTAGTTAGTGTAAATGACCTAGGTTTGATGTGTGATTTGGTATTGCTTTTGTGAATCTTGGATCATACCATAATCAAATGGTCCTTGAGAACTCCGTAGGCAATGGTGATGATATCTTGTAGAGTAGTTCAACAAGTTGGTTTTGTTGGGTTGCAACTTTATGTGAAGTAAAGTTATATTCCCGTGCTTATTATTTCATGCACTCATCAAGCATCATGTCTACCATTCCATCATGCTAAAGCATGCATCATCATTTACGTGTAGTAAACGAGAGAGTGATATGGTTCGTGATGATCGAAGTTTGGAAGAAGGTGAATCCACCGAGAGGTGATGGGGTCAAGATTAATTTTGGTGATCCGGTTTGGAATCGGACTTTCCCTCGCAACACAGGCAAAGCCCCGGAGCATAAACCCTTCTCTGTTTTATAAATACTTTAATCACCTTAAGTCTAGTGTAATGTGCATTAAGTTAGTAGGAGTTGGTTGATACCGTTGTTGCATGATTACCTTGATCTACAGTTATTCCAGAATTTATCCCACTAGTATGTGTAGGTCGATCTCTTGTGCTTAGTAATGCCTAGACTTCGGTAGAAGTCGAAAGGATGGTTTCATCATTCGCGAGATATAGGTTTTATCTTTGTTCCTCCCCGGCTATGGAAAAGAGAACACCACGATGGTGGTTCATGAGAATAAATATGGTAGTGATGAATTTGAGATCGGACGGGCGTAGGTTGAAAGCCGGCGGATACCTAGCTGTGCTTGTTCCGTGTTGGTCGTATAAGGACCGGCCCGTTGTTTGGATTGTTAAGTTCGACTTTTGAACGCAAGTACGCCTTGAGGCCTTCAGCAAAGGCACGGGCCGCCGTTGTCACCCCAGTCGGTCGACCCTAACTAGCCACATACTCGGTAAGCGGATCTCGGTGGATCCAAATCGGGAATGGCAACCACGCGACGGGAGTGGAGAGATGGCGGAGTAGCGTGTACCCACCCTACCGGGTCAAACCGTCATTGGGGCGGGGGTAGGGAGGTGGAGTAATCGCTCCCGGGTGGCGCAGCCTCGTTCCCCGTTTTGGACAAATCTGAAAGAAGGTTGATATATGCAAGCTTAAGTGCTACATAGGTCGTGTGGTTAGGGATC
This sequence comes from Hyparrhenia diplandra, assembly GCA_015847255.1. Classification (NCBI taxonomy): domain Eukaryota; kingdom Viridiplantae; phylum Streptophyta; class Magnoliopsida; order Poales; family Poaceae; genus Hyparrhenia; species Hyparrhenia diplandra. The sequence goes on from JADLZK010002816.1 coordinate 11,286, forward strand.
CCCAATTGGGTATAATCGGTTCATGAATCGCCGCTGCTTCTGTTATGGAGACCGTTCTTACGCCCATTCATCGTAGTAATTGAAGAAACAAGGTTACTCATGGTTATGAAAGAAAAGAGATGCGAGATAAGTTGAGATGTGTTGCTTAAAAAAAGTGTTTGAGATAGAACAGGTGCAAATCTAGCTTTATTTATGCTCCAATAAAATTTATGCTAAAGATATTGAAAGTAAGGATCCACTTGTAGTAAGCTTTTCTCGCAAACTTCCCTTTCTAGCTTTACTTCTCTTAAGCCAAGATATCCTTGGAGTCTTTTCTTTTTGTCGGGTAAGTCTTGCGGGAGTACATTGTGTACTCGGGGTTTGTTAACCCTTGTTGCGGAGTCTTGACTCTTCTGCCGCTAACCAAGGTTGTGCGGTGGGCTCGACATGATGGTTATCCCTTATAGTTCTACCGAGCTTCCGTAAATTAAGTTAAGTTTACTCAAATGTAACTTACTCACAATTGTAAAATTAATGTTATTATTCTTCCGCACTCGATCGTATTTTGTAACAAATGTTGTAATGTTGTAGCTACTCCCTTTGTTGATCCTGGTATGAGAGTGGTGTAATCGGGGTTCCGGCGACAAACATGTGCTTAAGTGATTGGGTGCATCCGCATATTGTTAAAGGTCTTTGGGACAAAGACAAAGGTGCGAATGGGCCAAGAATTAGGAGGTTGTACATCCCTAGGCTCTTCCCTCGACGCCGACCGTCCGTGGGCCAAGCGTTGAGGACCGTGCTCTTTCGGTCGAGGCTTCGACGACGACCTTGGGGGCGCCCGGTATTCAGGCTGCGGGAGCTCGTCGGCGTCGGAGATGGAGAAAGAGCGAAGTTGGGCCAGAGGACTGGCCCACAGGCCTTGTCAGGAGACCCGTGCGGTGGGGCCCAACCTCGGCCCCGAGGTCGTCGGGGTCTCTCAGGCGCGGGCAGCCGGCGCAGCGGGAAGGACGGCGCGATCCGCGTGAGGGGGGCTTGGAAGGCGAGGCCGTCGAGTTGCCGCCACCTGAGCGTCGCCGCCCGGCGTGAGGTGCCGTTCCTTGCCGTGGGGGCGATCGGGGTTGGCGGGGCCAAGGTGTCGGTCTTGTTGTCGCGCGACGGAGTGTCCCCCGAGCGAGGCGCGGACATCGTTGTTCCTCCCGGCCTATGCTCGGAGCCGCCCGCGCGCTGCCGCCGATAGGGGAGGAGGCGGAGTCGTCGACCATCGGGAGCCGGCGAGAGTGCGCCCGCCGCCTTTCCGAGGTTCGTCGCCGCTGCGGTAGTCGGGGCTTCGTTTCGTGTCTTCTTTCTTGTTTAACCGTTCGTGGCTTGCGGGGCGTAAGGGAGGCTATCAGGGTACAACCGCCGACAAAGTCCTCGAGGGCCGGCGTGTTTCGCTCGACGGCCGACGACGGCCGCTGTACGGAGATGTGCGACGAAGCTCGGCTCTAGCGCAGCCTCCGGCACGCAGGTTCCTGGAGGCGCGCGCGCGAGGGAGGCGGCTAACCTTATTCGTGGGCGGGAGGAGCTGGCTGCCCGCGAGGCCTGTGCGAGGGTGCAGGCCGCTACGGGAGGCGCACCCGGCGGGAGGGGAGCTCGAGCTCGCTCACAAGCTGCAGCCGAGAAGATGCAGGAGGAGCTCGACTCCCCTTCGCCTCGAAGCTCGATCAACAAGGGAGCTCGAGCGCTCGGGCGCTGAGCTCGGCGCTGAGTCCTCGCGGAAGGACAGGACGAGCTTGCGAGCAACTCGGCCACCGTGACGCCGAAGCTCGGGTGAGTGCTCACGCCCTTGTCTTTTTGTCTTGTTTGTTCGGCGTTCGAGGCCGACCAGTCCTCGTCGGGCGGGACTTTCAGCCTACGCACCGTGAAGCTTCCGAGATTGTGGTGCAATCTCCGCGCTTCGGAGGCGGAGGCGGGTTCGGTTTGAAGCCGAAAAATTACGAAGCCTCAGTACAACGAGCAAGAGCTCTACGACGAGCCGTGGAGTAAGCGGCGGCCGCTTCTTTCTTTTTGCGTCCCAAAGGCTTTGTGGCTCGTGTCTCAATCTGTTGTCTACTGTTTGCAGCGTCGGCAGCGTAAATCTTTGAAGGCGGCACGGGAGGCCGAGGACGAGTCGGGAACTCGTCGCCTCTGCGCTCTCCCCTCGAAGCACACGCAGCCTGGCTACGTGAGTAGAAGGAGGCGGACTCGGAAGCAGTGCACCGGGCCGACCTCGTCGGGCGCGAGGCAAGAGCTGGGAGCTTCCAAGAGCGTGCCGCTAAGGCCGTGGAGGAGGTCGAGAGCTCGAAGCGCGCTGCCCACGCAGGGCCTTGTATCCGCTGATCGAGGGCGCCTGCGATGTCCTCGGGGGTGGAAGACGGGGGCGGACCCGGCCAAGCGGGTGTCGGCGATCCCGCGCAGACGCGGAGGGCGCGGGCGCGTGGTGCATACGGCCATCGGCGTCGTCTTCACCCACTACCCCAAATTCGAGGTCGACGCATCGTGAAGACGGGGTGGGCGCCGGGTGTTGGCGATGCCGGGCACCGATCGGAAGGTCGGCCGGGCCAGGTCGCCACCGGGCGTGGCTGCTCACTGGCGGCCTCTTCAGGCTTGGCCGCCGGAGCTCGAGGTGTTTGAAGCCTGCCGGTGGGGCGGCCGGGGGAGCCCGCCGAGGAGGAGGGGGAGCTGCGCGAAGACGTCTCCCCTCTGCGTCGGATGGATCAAGACCCATTGCAAGGATAGGAACTCGAGGCTCGGCCTCTTTTAGTTGCAAGTTCATTAAGTCCTCATAGTTTGAGGCAAATTGTAAAAAACTTTTAAGGGAGCTCGTTGTTTAATGGAAGTCGTCTTTCCTCTTATATCATGTTTTTGTTTTTCGACTTTTCGGTGAGCTCATGATTCGAGCCGGATGGGGCGGGCCATTTCGCTAGCCGCAGGGGCGCGGGAGGTCGTTAGGCAGTCGCGCCATGCTCTAAGGTGATGAGCCTACGATTTAGTCGTTTCGAACTTTGTCCGGAGGCTAAGAGGAAGGGTGTAAGTTCGCAAGTTTGAGCTCGTCTGCCGAAGCTCTGAACTTGTGTAAGTTTTGAAAAAAAATCGGTGTGTTAAAACGTGGGGTGTGCACCCGCTCCCTTGTAGCCCCCGAGCAAGGCGGGTCTTCGCCGGGGCGGAGGCCGGTCGTTGCTCGGCGCGTTTAAGGAAAAAAATTCGAAAATGCTTGCACATATTTTTGCATCAATTTGTGCTCTTATTGAGCTCTTGTAGCTACAACATTTCGAAATACATTTAGGGGGTAGAAGCGACGTAGCTGTTCGATGTTCCATGCGTTGGTGAGGACTCGGCCATGATGGTCCTTGAGCTTGTAATGCTCGGGTCTCGATTCTGAGCCGATGGTGAAGGGCCCTTCCCACGGCCAGGAAGCGTGGCTTGTCTAACCAAGCTGCGGACTGCCAAGGCGTGGTCGCCGACGCGTGAAAAGCTCTCGCCCTCGGCGTGGCGGTTGTGGTAGCGCCTCGCTGTGACCGCAGGTACTTGGCCCAGGCGGGTGGATGAGGGCGATGTCCCGAGCTTCGTCGGAAGGCTGACATCGGCGGAATCTTCGAAAGGCCGCTTGATTATTGTGCTCGTTGAAGGCTTGGGCCGGGGCGAGCCGTACTCGCGTCGGTGGGGAGTACTGGCCCGATCCAGAGCGGCGGAAGAACGGCATCCGGCCCCGTGGCCCTACTCGGCGTCGTCGCGGCGGAGACTCCATACGGCCGGCGGGAGCTCACCGAGCCACCCGGCGGGGCGTATTTTTCGAGCCCCTTTGAAGATGCACGAGACTTCACGCCCTGCGTGATCATGCCGTTAACTCTTTCTACGGCCGTTGGTCCTCGGGTGACTGACTGAGGACGTGTCGGCGCGCGAATGCCGCTGACGCTGCACCGGTCGATGAAGACCTCTCCACAGTTCGTGCCGATTGTCGGTGATGATGGAGTTCGGGACCCAGGCGGTGGATGATGCCGCGTGAATCCTTTGACGGTTTCCTCAGCTCGGCACGCGATGGGCATAACCTCGATCCACTTCGAGAATTTGTCGATGGGCGCGGCAGGAGGTGCGTGTAGCCCCTAATCCTCTTGAAGGGTCCCACCATGTCGAGGCCCCAGACCGCGAACGGCCAGGTGAGCGATGTCGTGCAGAGGGAGGAGGCGGGGAGGTGCATACGCTTGGCGAGAAGAACGGCATCCTTAGCGGCAGCGTGTCGGGACGGTCGGATGGCGCGTCGCGGACGCGGTCGGCGAAAATGTTTGCGGAGCAGCTTCCCAGCGAAGCTCGCGGGCTTCGCATGGTGGCGCATTCGCGGGTGGGATCTCCTCGATGAGCTTCTCCCCTGCTCACAGGTGATGCGGAGGGACTCCGTGGAGCTCCGCGCCCGGTAGAGCTCTTGTCCGGACAAGGACGAACGGCTAGCCCTTCGCCAGCTCGATTCCTCTTTTGCCTGAGCTTGCTCTTTCCTTGAACCACGAAGCGGTGGGATCCGGCCATCGAGCTCAGGCAGTCGTGGTCGGCCGATCCCGATCCAGCCCTCGAGCCCTGTGGGTGTGAGTCGTGGCTAGGCAAGCCTTCGCGTTGGGGGAGCTTGGGCTTGCGGGAGCGTCTCGCCTTCATAGGGTCCGAGCTCGGGGCGCCGGCGAAGTCGAGTTCGTCTGTCGTCGCAGGGTCGTCTTTGAGTCGTATCGATGGCTTGCGTTGCTCGTGCATGAAGATGCTGGCCCGGGACCGCGAGGCGATCTGACTAGTAGTTTGGCGGAATATCGCCGCCGTTGTTGAGGTGGCGGTGAATGTGGCTGGACCTCGGTGGCCGAAGTGCTCCTCGCAGCTCTCGACCTTCAAAAGGTGATAGGCATCATCTTCGCCGGACGCAATCGACTTCATGACTTCTGCGGCTTGGACGAGCCGGGAGTCGCGCCCCGACCTCGGTGGTGCCGGACGCCGAAGCCGCGATGGCGCGCTAAAGCCGCTCACCGTGGTGCCTCGTACTCGCCACGCTTGTTGGACGCGGAAAGTGTAGGTGGATGGAGTACTTCCATGCGCGCCCCGTTTGGGAGATGAAGACGAGTTCGACGCCGGCGCTGCGTACTTCTTACGTGTGATCCGTCGAAGTACAGCTGGGTTCAGTATTCGATGTCGTCGGGCCCGGTGGCCGCCGACTCCCGGGTCCACTCGCTGGCGAAGACCGCTGTAGCCTGGGATTTTATGGCGCCTCGGGGCGTAGGTGATGTCGGGGTCCCATGAGCTCAATAGCCCACTTGGCCATTCGCCCGTAACCCTCGGGGCTACGGATGACCCTCGCCAAGGGGGAACTTGGGAGACGACTTTGACTGGATGGGGAGCCGGCACGCCCGGAAGCTTGGCGCCGTGGTGATTAACAACAAGGCATTAACGCAGCTTTTCGAGCGTGTGTGTAGCGTCTTGGTGCTCGGTGAGAACTTCGTGCTGATGAAGTACACCGGATGCCGCATTCTGAGCTGCATGTGCCTCCTTCCTCCTCCCTCTTCAACGACGAAGCGCGTGCTCACCTCTGCGGTGGCAGCCGAGATGTAAAGGAGGATCTGGCTCGCTGGGCGGCGCGACGAGGGACGCGTGGATTTCAGCAAAGAAGCTGTTTCTCGCGAGTGCAGTCGGCCGGGCTTCGCCGGTCCAGGCGAAGCCGCTTCCGACCTTCTGCAGCTTGTTCGTAGAGTGGGGAGGCCTCGCTCCCTCGAAAGTCGCTATGAAACGCATTTCTTAGCGCCGCTAGGCATCCGCGGAGCCGCTGTCACGCACTTGACGTTTTCGGATTGGCATGTTCATTATGGCATGCGATTCCTCTCGGGATTGGCCTCGGCTTTGCCACGCTCGGAAACGATGAAGCCAAGCAACTTCCCTCGAGGGACTCGAAGACAGCGATACTGTCGCAGTTTGAGCTTGACTGACCTCCTCAGAGTTTCAGCAAAAGACCTTTTCGGGCAAGTCGTGATGAGCTCTTCGGAAGCTCGTCTTTGACACCCGATGTCGCCGACGCATGCTTCAACGGTGCTTTCCGTGGAGGAGCTCTTGAAGGCGACTTTCTCGCATGCACCTCTCGAAGGTGGCACCGGGCGCTCTTCTCAAACCGGCGGGCATTGTTACGCATCGTAATGCTTCAAACGCGAGTGGGATGAAGCTGAGGTGCAGCGTAGCTCGGATCGGTGCCTCGCTCTCATCGCGACCGCGGTGGTAGCCGTGAGTAGGCGCGGCCGAGAAAACAGAGCGCTTTCACACTCGGAGTGCGGAGTCGCATCAACCGGGTCGCATGCGCCGCGCAGCGAAAACGCGATCTTTGGGCACGCTCTTGTTGGGAGTATCCGCTGCGGTAATCAACAATACACATTCTCCATTTCCCATTCTTCTTCTTCTTAATCCGTAAGGCTGTGTGGTTGGCTATCCACTCGCATGATACACCTCTCCTTGATGAACCTCGGGCGCGGCTAAGAGCTTTATCTATTTCCTCGCCGATTGCCTCGGCGCCGCATCGCTGTCGCAAACGCTCTCGCCTCTTCGCTCTCACCGGGCCGAGAGCCGGGGTTTCATGTTTCAAGGAGTGCTTCGGCGACGCGCTGCGCCCGGCATATCCGTGAGGCCCTCCACGCGAATACACCGAGGGTTCGCGCGGAGTGGTGCCGACGCGCGCGAGCTCGCTTTCCTATTTGGGTGAGCTCGGCGACACGTACAGGGTGCGCCCATCCTTGCTTCGCACCGTGACTCTCCCTTTGGCGCTCGCTTCTGAACTGAACGCGCTCGTCACCTTCTGAAGCTCGGGCGGACGCTCGTCGTGCGCGCCACCTTCCTCGCTCTCGACTGCGCGGAGAGCCCCAGCGTGCCCGCCTTCTTTTTGAGCTCGGGGAGTCTTCGCGCTAAGGCCGCCCGCCGCCATCTTGGGCAGCATCTCGCTCGATTTCGACAGCGGCGTGGGCGTACTTGCTGGGACAGCGTGCGCCTGCGTAGCGCACGCGCTCGCGTGGAATCGGCGGTGATGACTGACGTGATCTTGAGCTTTGAGGTAGGTAGCAGTCGACGCCAGCTGAACTCGCGTATAGCACGGCCGCCCCAACAGGCGCGGGTAGGCGTTCTGAACGAGAGCACCTCAAACGTGAGGACCCCGCGTGAAGCCGTCCGGTGCCGGCGGTGATGCGAGGTTGCATCCGGCCCGCGGAAGCGGGGAGCACCGGCTTCCCTCGGTGGCACCACGCGGATTCGCTCCGGCGACGCGGAGACGCGTGGGATGCCAGCGGGCCTGAGCGCGATGGATGAGGGAGGTTGAGGTCACGCCGCCATCCATCAACACCTTCGGCGGCGCATGCTGCCGTAATGATGGGATCGACGCGACGCAGCGCCGGTACCTTCCCCGCACGGGATGTGTCGAGTGATGATCGGCTCGTCGGCGGTGACCGCCAAGCTCGGCCTCCTTGAGGTACTTCGTGGGTAGCCGCTACCAGTGAAGAGGAGACCATGGGCGCTGCGAGTCGGCGCTTGACTCGCAGAGTCGGGTGCTCGCCGGCGACGACGCTGCGACCGCGACTCGCCCGCGCGCTGTAGACGCCGGGCGCCGAATCCTCGCCTGAGCCGTCTGCGTGGCCCTTGTCAGTTGCCGCTCTTTGTCGCCAGCCCACGCCAGCCGCGTGTCTCACTGGCCGCAGCTTCTTCATGAGAGGCTGCTAGCCCTTCATCTTTGTAGCTCCCGACCGGCCCCTCATGGTGCGTGTGGCACCTGCTCGAGCATCTTGTCGAAGCGTTTCTTTGGGATGAAAGGCTCTCGCCACCCTCTTGCCGCCGCTTCCAGGCGCTGTCCGCTAACGGGCTACTTACGTCACGCCGCCGTTGCCGTCTGCGGGCGCTGGTTCTTTCTTTGCTCTTCCTTCTCGGGCGGAGTTTCGATCCTCGTGTTTCTGCGAGTCGGGTGCCGCCTCTTCGCGCTTTGCTCCTCGTGCCCGCGGACGGGCGATACGGCCCTTCTGCTCGGGCGCGGACGCATGGCGAGAGTCGAGGAGCTTTCCCTTCACGGTTCGTGGCTCTCGACGAGCTCGTGGATCGTATTGGTCTTGCGTGTTGCCAGCCGAAGGTGAAGGGTAGTGATGATCTCGCGAGTCAGAGGCCTCCGAGAGGTTGCTGCGTGTGCAGCTTAGAGTAGCGCCGCGCTGTAGTCGCCGCTGTGCTCTCCTTCTTCCTCGCTTGCGTTCTCGAGCAAGTCCCACGCCGTGCTTCTTGGCCGGGCGAGGTGCCCCGAAGTCGCTAACGCAAGACGCCGCGCTGCAGTCCTCAGCCTGCGGATGGTGCCCCTCGTGGGAGGTGCTCGGTGCCATGACCGCGCTAATCGGCAAAGATAGAGTGGAGGTTGCGAATGATGAAATGAAGTCGTCACGCCGGCACCTCCCGCTGGACGTTCAAGCGGTAGTTCCTCGGCGCCACGCGGGCGGGTCGGCCTCCCTCATGTACTTCTCGCGACCGAGGCCGACGTGGTCGAGCGAGCGAATCGCGAGCGGCCGCGGAAATGCTGCGGAACCGGCGTTTTAGGCGCCTCGAAGCCGCCGTGAGGCTCGAGCCGGCTGGTCCCGCTTGGGGACGGGCTCAAGGGCGGCGTGTACGGCGTAGCTGCGCTCTTGTCTTTCGCCGCTCGCGCGCGCCACCGCTGGCCGCTGGTCAGAGGCCGTAGCGAGGGCGCTTTCTCATGGTCGCCGCGGTGGTGCTCGCCGCCGCGGGATACGCTTCTTCGGGCCGAAGCTTCCGCCGCACTGGGCGCTGATGGTGTCCCGGGCGTCATGGGTTCTCGGGCCGACTCGCCGCCGTCGGCGTGGACCTCGGGATGGGAGGGAAGCCTCGCTCCTCCAACAGCCATGCCGGTGAGACGCAGTAGCTGGCCGCCCGGCTGACCGCCGCTTCCTCGGCCGAGAGTCTTCTTTGAGTCGCGCTGTGGCCCCGCGTGCCTTCGTCTGCGGCCGGCAACGCTGTGAGGGAGTTAGCCATGGGCGGCCGCTGTGTTCTCCGGGATGCTTCCCGAACACCGCTGGATGTCGCCTTCGCTCGCTGATGCGTCGTGGACGCGCGCTCGAGCTCGCTCGCTGATTGTCGCTTTCCCTCCCTGCCGGGCGCAGGAGAGGGTTTCACAGCTTGCCGCTAGTGCTGCTCGAGCGCCTCGAGCTCTTCCAGGCGCTTTTGATGCGTCAACAAGCGACTCGCCGACGCGCGCGGTGTCTCGCGGGCGCAGTGTTGGGAGGCGCCGCCGAAAGTGGACTTCCTCTACCGCACCGCCGCGTGGGCTATTAACACGTAATCGACGCCGGGGTCGCAATCCATGAGGCTCATCCCATCGCAGGGCGAAGCCCGAGCTCGTGGACGCTGACTACGCCGGGGCTCAAGTCGCGCAGAGAGAGTGCGGGAGGGCCCTCACGGCCCATCGTGGTATCATCCGGCAGAAGCGCCGCGGAACTCGTTTGACCGAGCGACAGCCGCTTTCTTTCGCCGGCGAAGCCGTAGGGCTGACATTGGCGGTGGAGAAGGTCACATCGCTGAGAGGGCTTCTGCGCTCAAGGCGCCGTGATGTCGCTGTGGCAGCGTCCCTCGGATGAGGCCGGGCGAAGCGCCCCGCGGCGGCGCGATGTGCGGGCCGGGACCGGGCGCTGAGGTGGAGTTCCATCGTGCTCGCCGCCGATCTGCAGCCTGCGTGGCGCCGGAGGCGGCGGGATGTCCTCACGCCGCATCGGCGTGAAGACGGGCCCGGTGATCGGACCGCCTCGCTCGGTGCCGGAGAAGTCGATCGTGCCGGAGCTGCGATCGCCGGGCGCCGCGCCGGCCGCCGGGCGGAGCGGAAGAAGCCATCGGAGTGGAGTAAACGGTGCCGCACTAGCGCCACGCCTCTCTACCCGGCGCCGCCAACCGCCGCGGTCTAATAATACCACCGCCACAGCAATGTCCGGCTCACGCGTGCTCGCTGGCCTAGCTCTAGAGACAATGACACACGGAATGGCACCGGTTCGTGGCAAATCGAGCCCCTAAGTCCAGTGAGGCCACTATCTCGAAGCTCAAAAAGCTCGTGACGGGCATGAATACAAGCTGCGCGAGAGGGAGGTGAGCTCCCGTGTCTCCGTGGAAAGTGGGCGTTCGGAGTGTCGAAGCTAGAATGCTTGTGAGCCGAGAACCTCGAGAGCCTCTCAGCTTCCATCCGATGTACATGTCGCCTTTTATAGTTGCAAGGAGCCACAGTGGCCCCTGATC
>JADLZK010002817.1:0-37760 GCA_015847255.1 Hyparrhenia diplandra
AGAGTACAATAATCTTTCATTTCAATTTGGTTTCTTCGAAACATAGGAAAGCCACATTCTATTTGAAGAATTTGAAGATCTATTTTTTTTTTATCGTGGCTGTGGATTGCTTCTACATGATTTATTTCAAGATCAGCTATGCCACCGTGTCTCAGATTTTTGTTAGACATGTCCTCCTCTGAGTTGTGTGTAGAATACATTCCATCTTTATTAGTTGGCATTACCTTATAATATTGCTATAGCACTCAATCTCACATCCCTTATTTTTTATTTTTCTTCCAGATATAATAATCACTAATGGCCATAATGTTAAAGGTTGTCCCAGGTATTTTGTTTTGCCATTTTTTACCAGTTGTCCCTTGACGATCTGCCAAGGAAAGTCAATGAGAACTGCCCTATTTTAACTAAGAGGGTAAATTATTTTCAAGGCATCAAAATATGCTTCTATCATCTCAACTAGGGGAATCCCCCCGCGCGTTGCTGCGGGAATTAAGAAAATACAATCATCATAAGAGGAAATTTCATCGTATCATCCCATCTCGACAAGGACATGAGCCTAACAGTGATCCACACAGTGCATCGAGTATACACGACTCTTTATTTAGACCACAATGATGAGCTCTTTGGATTTCTATGCATCAGATGTCACTACGTTGGAGGGCCGGTGTGCTGGACTCCACCAATAGTGGCGGAGGATTAGTGAGTATGATTTCTTCCAGGTCGAGTGATAGTCGGCCTGCAAATATGATATTTATAGTACTTAGAGTTTAAGTGCAGTAGAGCGAAGAGTGACAAAGAACTTGCATGAGTAAAACACATGACTATTTTTTTTTTTTTTTTTTTGCGAGGAAGAGTACAGCACATGAATATGTAAATGTAAAACACAAATATTACAAAAAAAAAAAGGGGATGCAACTATGTAGCTTTAGCTCTTTCACTCTGTCTTTAAGAACAACGTTACTCGGCCTTCTTGGTCAAACCAACATAAATAATTTGAAAATACTTACTTGACGATATGATCAAATTTCCAGCCATTGGCATGGTCTTTTGCAATCAACTATTGTGGTGGGGCTGTTGGCTGAAATTTGATAGGATTAATAGTGGAATATTTTAGAAGCACTAATGGTTTGGTCTATTTGAGGTCTTATTGTTTAGGTTTAGGGTTTAGGGTTTAGAAGCTCCTTTGATTCAACAAAAAAAAAATATATAAACAAATGGGAAAACAAAACATAGTTTGTTACCATGCTTCATGGCTGCAGTGTCATATGTGCATAAACCTCACCCGTCTTAGCATCAACCTAAAGAATAAATGTAACAGAGCTGATGAAATACAAAGGTATCAATAATAATTTAATTGTATTGGCATGGATGTGCTATTTAACTCTAAGGTTACATGCATAATCACATGTATTTAGCAAAGGCAGTTGTCGGTTCGCTAATTTACATAATGGACAGGAGATGAATCCTACTAAAAATTTTGGGGAATCATTCTAGAATTTCTATGAAGGAAATTGAACATTTCAAGAGATAGCTATCCTCCTATAGATGCAAGATGTCAGACCCAAGCTACTTTGCATTCATATACTGCACATGGTGACTCGCATAGTTAGAGTTGACAATTATGTATAGCGTGCTTTGAAAGTTTCATATTTGGTGAAAGTATCTTAAGACTTTTACATGCCCAGATGTATGGTGAAACATGACAACTATCCCTCTTGGACTACATATTAGTAAATACATGCTTTTTACCAGACCACTGCAGGCAATAAAAGGATGGGACTGTTCATTGTGCTCTTGAAAATCCAAAAGCATGTTCAATTCAAATCCATGCCATGCCTATCGTTTTCGATTTCTCTCTAGTTATATCCATATTTAGTGTACTTCATACACTATATGCTCTCTTATTTGATTTAGGAGCACTGCCTTCTTGCCTGTGAACCTTCATTTTTGCATCCGCAAATATGCTTTACATTCATAAAGATTCAATTTCTCCAGCTCAACCAAATCTAATGACAGGAACTCTATTGGTGCTCCTATGCCGACAGGGGAAAAAATAGGAAATCGAATGAATGTGGAGGCGGAACAGTAGCGCAACCTGGATGGCTTCTTATCGGTCTCCTTGCAGAGGCACATCGTGGACAGAAAAGAGGTGGGTTGGTAGGCTGCGAGGAGACGCCGGCTGACGCACCGAGGACGCTGCCGCCATGCGCGTGGAGCACCGCGGAGGGGGCGATCCACCTTTATATCATACTTTTGGCAATGTGCGGCGAACTGCAGGTAGGACTCCATCTTGGAATTGGATGTGGGGCTCTTCCCGGCAGCACCACTGGCAACGCAGCCGCCACTGCCGCTTCCCGTCGCGCTGGCGCAGGGGGCTGGCCCTCCGGCTCTGCCTGTGCCGCTTGTTCCAAGTCATGGCGTTCTGAACGGACATTTCATCAAACAGCTTAGGGGCCGGGAGAGGGAGATCCAGCAGGGGAGGTAAGAAGAGAGAGCGAGGGAGTGCGTGTGGTCACCGTGGTGGCAGCCTGCGCCGCGCCGGCTGCGCTGTGCAAGACACGAAGGCATCGATGGCGGCGTACCGGACCTGCTCCGGCGACAGGGGCCTGCTCCACCTGTTCATCGTCATGTGCTTGGGCTTGTCGACCACCACGCCCATCACCCGTGCGTCAGGGCCTTGAGCCCCGCCCTCCGGAGCTCCGGCCGCGACAGCACCTCCGCAGCCACGTGCCTCAGGTCCACGGTGCTAGCGACTGGGATCTTGCAGTCGCAGTACAGGCGCTCGACGTCGCCGTCGACCGAGACGCCCACGAAGCGGTGCTCCGGGTTGGCGAGGAAGGCCTTGAGGGCGGCCGCCAGGCCCACTGTCAGGAACCACTGCCGCCGAGCGGGGTGGCATCGCGTCCACATCGGCGTCGATCCGTGGGCGAAAAGAAGGTGGCGGCGCCGCGCATCGCGCCGCCGCAGCTGCTGCTCGGGGATGGGTGGAGGCGCGCCGTCGCTGGTCGGAGGAGGGCGGAGCCGCGCTACAGGACGGGGATGGGGTGACGCCGAGCCGTCGACGCGCAGGCGGCCGGCGGAGGTCGCGGCGGGACTCCTCCTCCCCGGCGAGCGGCGCCCGCTGGCTCCGCTTCGGGGTGGCCTTGCTCGCGGCCTCCGCGAGGCGTGGGGCAGAGGGCGTCCAGTCCGCCGCGCGAGGAGGAGCGGCGACGGTAGCGAGAGGCAGAGGAGGTGAGCCCGAGCTTCATTTGGTGTGACGTGTGGGCTTCAGCCTCTTCGATGTTCGAATGGGGATCCTTTTTGAGAAGCTTCTCAAATGCGACGCGAAGAGGCCGAATCTTTGCTAGACGGGGAGGAGGACGGTCGCCGGCGGACAGCCTTCCGGGAACGGAAACTGAAACTGAAACGGAAAGAATGCCGACGCGAAGAGCCGCCGAATCTAACCACGAACCACGAACGAACGGGGCCGCGCTGCTACAGTTATTAGTGACGTGGCCCAATCACAGCCGAGAGAATTCCTAACAATTCTTTTTGCTCTCCTATATGGAGTTTTTAGATTAGATTTAGATGCCACGAGGGCTGTCCTAATTTCTATTCTTTGGAGCAGCACCATTACTGCTTAAATTTCTACTCCGCTTTTTGGGGCTTATCTTACCTAAGTGGACATTTAATATTCAGGTATGCCACTAAAAAATTCTGCTCTCTATTCGCATTTTGGGCGTAGTTTTTATTCTGTTCTAGAATTCATAGAGCATATCAGTACTTACATTTTGAGGAGGTAGCAAGTTCCATTTCTTTCAATTGTACATTCAATTGTACTCCCTCCGTCCCAAAATAAAAACGTTTTAAACTTCCCGGTAAAACATCTCGCGGCAATTATACATTAAAATAGGATTAATATTTATATTACATAATTAGTATCATTGGAAAGATCTTTTGATCTAGTTTTTTAACAAATTTATTTGGAGATTTAAATCTTCTACGTATTTTCTACAAATCGAGTCAAACTTGTGACACGAAAAACCCAAAACGTCGTTTATTTTGGGACGGAGGGAGTACATGGGTTAGGAGTGCTTCATGCATCTTCACTGGCAACACTGGGACAGGGGCATGGAGAGTAAAAACTATTTCTCAGAATTTCATTCCATACATTATATCTTCCTCGTCTCAAAATAATTATCATTTTGACTTTTTAAGACATCATGTTTGACCCCTCGCCTTATTCAATTTATTTATACAATTTAGGAAATAAATAAATTATTATTAAAGTATCTCTAATAATAAAATAAGTCACATCAAATTGGATGATGTTTATATAAAAATTTGAATAAAACGAGCGGTCAAACATGACATCTTAAAGTCAACATGATAAATTATTTTTGAGACGGAGGGAGTAGTTTTCTATATGATTACCTCACATTTTCTTATGAAAAAATCAGAAAACATTATACGAACTATTCTTGCCATATGCGAATTTGTTTGCTACCTTTGCATTTTAGGCACAGCTTATGGTGCTTCAGTTTGTGAAATAATGCATTATTTTTTGTTTCCATATTTACATGTCAACAGATAAAGAATGAGGAACTGCTCCAGCTGCAGAGAGAAAAGGAGGAACTTATGAAGATAAGTGATGAATTCTTGGAAGAGGTGGAAGCTGGTGACCACAAAGTGGATGAGCAGGCTGAGGCGAAGTTTTTAGTTGTAGGGCTCTCGGAACTGCATGAATCTATGAGGTCGTTGCAAAATGAAATCAGCAAGCTATTACAATCGAACTCTTTTCTATCAGTTGAACTAAATAGCTCCATTGAGAAACTAAAGATGTTTGAACATGATTTCAGGAATCCTGTTATTTATCCTAACTATGATTTTTATAAGCCTTCACAACGGCAGGACATTACAGCTGGCAGTGAGCTTTATCAGTACATCAAGATGACGAACAAAAGGCTTCGAAACATAGAAATTGAGGACAAGCTAAGTAGATCTATGAGTATATGTTGATTGTCTGGTCAATGGATTGGATCGATCAACAAAGACTCTGGTCGATAGAAAGCCGTTGAGAGATCCGTAGGCAGTCCGGCACGTCGTTGGACCATGGTGATGATGCGGTCCATAGTTCCACTCTTTTTCTTATAATTATTATAAAATTAGAAAAATAAGGCCAAGATACAACGGGGCATAGTACCTTTAAAGCTAGCCCGTATACATGCGTTATGCATGTGATGAGGTCTACTATATGAGAGCATATGTAATAAACACCATTGTGGTGAACATTTTTAAATCTCATTACATTCTCGGCTCAAAATTAGCATTAACCTAATCCCGTGCCTTTCAGAAGTACAAAAATGTAATGAACACCATTGTGGTGAACATTTTTAAAAAGTAAAGGCTAAAAAGGCTTGTTTCTCATTCTGAACTCCTCGACCTTTTCTTTCGTGATCTCAACTTTGGTTTCTTCTCACCACCAGCTCTCCCTGTTGCCTTGTGCTTCCGCTTCGCTTTTCTTGGATCTGCATCCCCATCCATTAGATGCTCATAGTCCTCCAGGCTTGCAAATGGAGACGACCCACTCTTCAGACCACGTTTATGCTTCCTCCCTGCCCCCTTTTTCTCTGTATACGAGCCACCACCCTTACCAGCGTCAACCATCTCTTCATCACTTAAGTTGCCATCTGAATCGCCTGCACTCTCAAGGGCATCTAAGCCTGCAAAACTAGAAATGTCATCGTCATTTTCTGATCCTTCATCCCTAGATGCAGTATCATCTGAAATGTCATCCAATTCCACATCACTGTCATCTCTAAGTAAATCCTTTTCCTCTTCAAATGCATTTGAGTCAAGGTCATCATAGTCATATTCTCCATCATCTGTCAACCCATCTCCCAGATCCTGCATCTCATCTCCACTCTCATCACTAGCATCATCAGCGTTATTATCAGCTAAGAGTTCCCTGCATCTTCATCAAGAACTGAGTCCTTCCGCTTTGCCTTAGGTTTAACAGGGCCAGTCTTGTTCAAATAGAAACGGTGGAAAACAATATCTTCAGGAGGCACTTCATTTTCTGCCAATTCTAGAAGCTCTTCTCCGATGAGATGATGATTTAGGTTAAGCTGAAGGCAAAGGCATAGGTCAGCAAGGGATAAAATAAAACAGTGTCTGACAGAATTCAGTATTTAAGACAATCTACACACATTTATTCAAATTTTGAAACTAAAATTTTTTAAGTTGAAGTTTTGAGCATCTTCTCAAAAGCATCAAGTGTAATTGGAGGGAATAGTGAACAAAAGAGAAACAGCTCCAAGTGTCAACAAAGAGAATCCAAGTAAAAAGGGCTAACCTTTTAGCTGGGGCAATTTGTGATCCACCATGCCATCTTCCTTCAGCTATGCGGTTCCCTTTTGGTTTCTTTTCCATGAATTTGTCAAGGAAGGCAGGAAGTGATAGGTCTGTCAGTGGATCACCACTATAAACAATATTGTTGCCAGATAGCAATGTTCTGGCCATAGTAGAAACTGAAGGGTGCACATGTGAAGCCAATACTGTTAGCTCCCACCAACTGACACGATCTGCATTGCTGACAAAGCAAAAGGTACATATGTTCAACCAACTCTTGCATTTTTGTAACAAACACGAAGAAAAACAACAAAATACACTAGTTCATAAAACAGAAGAGGCCAACTCAATTCATCCAATAACAAAAAGAATTATGCTTTATGCATGCATACCCATATTTTTAAACAGGGTGGGGGTACTTGTGAATAACAACCACATATTTCAAGCCTCAACAAAACAAAGAACTAATATGTACTCCCTCCGTCCAAAAAAAAGAATGGCGTTGGGAAGCGTGCAAGTCAAACTTTCTCCACTTTGACTAGGTTTGTAGAAAATGTGTGCAACATTTATATCTCCAATTAAGTTTATTTTTTGAAAGTATATTTCAAATTTTCAACCATCTATCTAATGATACTAATTATGTATTATAAAAATTATTATTCTTTTTTATATATAGTTGGTCAAAGTTTGAAAAGGTTGTCTTCTCGAGGAAGCGAGAATAACTTCTATTATGGGATGGAGTAAATGTAGGATCCATGCACAAAAATGAGAAAAATAGACAATACCAGTAAGAAGGCTCTCTGTGTCGTGGATCATATAATGCATGTTGTCTGGACGCGTCAATTGATGCATTGTTCTCATCTAACAATTTTACTTGTTTTATACTATCAATTCCATCAGCAGCATCAAGGTTGTGTTTCTCATGAGCAGCTACTTTTTCATTATGAACTGGCACTGCTGAGGCAATAGAAGAGTCCTCTGGGCTCTCTATAATGTCTTCAAAGTGTTCATCGCCATCATCAACAGATTCATTCTGGAGCAAAATCCCCCTGAAGATATAGATGAAAATTATATCATCATGAAAGATAATGACATGTTTTGATTAAATGGCTAGTCACATACCATAACAGCGGCTTCGCCTTAAGAACTTCTGACAGAATGAAAAGGCATCCACAAGCATACTGAGGAGGCCTTTGAAGAGCCACCTGCCAAAAGCAATTACATAAGTAATGGTAAAAATATCTAAAAATATAACAAAAATAGCATCGGTAAAATTAGAATATTCAGTGTCCGTTATTTGTCTTATTCTATGTGTCTTATTCAGTCGTCTCAAACTACTTTTCCTATTCATCCTCTTCAGTAAATTCTTCTCATATCATGGTTACATGGTACCTCACTGGAGGCCATGAGACTTGTAGTTATTGTATCGTGTTCGCTTCTCATGTCTCAGGATGATTCTGGACTGTGGCTTCGGAAAAGATAATTCTCTAGAGCTGTCACCTGTTATACTAGCTTTTGGATTAGGTTTGATGTGGTGAGGTCTTGGGAACATAATAGCATTAGTGACAACTGCTCAATCACAGAAGCATCATGATACCAGATTGTGTATTCTAGTTGCAAAAGAGGTAGCCTTAGGTTCTATCATTTGACTTGCTACAATCATATGATTTGTCTGTTTAAAATCTTGAGGGCAGAATCCCAAATCAAAGCTAAAACAAAATTCGAATAGCAGTCAAAAGGGCTATATAAAAAGCACAAACTGCAAAAAATGAATGACATTCACTCCTACATTCATTTCAAAGTATCAAACATAGCATTGTAACTTTAGGGCATGATGACAAGGCAATACAAGGAGAAGCAGAGTCCACCGAATCTAAGGTCAGATAAAGCAATAAAGAAGAGTTGAAGGAAAAACATCCAAGTTTAGCTTTGGACAGGATCATGTGAAAATTAACATTCATACACTTGAACATTTAGAAAAATCAATCTCCTTTTATGTTTATTATTATCATCATTAGTTCTATTTTACATACAATATATCTCCTTTGTTGCTCTTTGTAAGTTTCATCTATAGCCTAGCCAGACTTGGTAGGGGCAAAATATCTGGCTAAGTTGCTGTTGTTGTACTACTTTACAGAAAATTAACAGCATGGTACTATCAATTCGAAAAAAGAGAATTCTATATTCCATCCATTTGCAGGCATGCCACAGTAGAACAACCCATGTTTAGCATTGTGGTGCATACGGAAGCTTCGATATTTTGCAATCACATAATTGTTTGCAGTACAGAGATTGCATTCCATGCCTCCTTAGCATTGTGGCATGTGTATCAGTATTCAGTAATTAGAAACTCAAACATCATATCCAAATGTAAGAACTCATCATGAAGATTTTAGCTATCATACTAGAAAACAACATACCTGCAGCAGCCGCTTCGAGAAAGCAGCAACTCTCTTCAACATTACATCATTCTTCATCGCCTTCACCAACAGCCCAAGAAATAACTCCGGCTGAAATATGCAAGACATAATGAATCAGATAAAATATAGTGAGACACTTAAATGTACAAGGATGCAGAGTTTAAAGGTATTATCTAGGTCAGGGCACCTTTGTATAATCAAACATAGTTGTGATGGAATGGAACACATCCAATTCAAATTCTTAAAAAAGTAAAACCAGGAATACTTCAGAATGGACATAAGGAACCTTTGAGGAGGTAACAGCAGCAGGACTCAAGAGTTTTTGCGTATAATGCACGATAGAAACGGTCACTTGCTATCTGATTCTTTGTAGATATTTGGAACAAAAGCATCAGTGCCTGAACACCAACATTGAAATTCTCAGCGTGAACCTACATGAAACAAAATGATTAGTTTGGGAAAGCTGTGTCCAAAAACATACAAACTTAGCAAGGTACTTCATAACATCAGCTAAAAAACTTACCAATCTGAAAAGAATAGGTGTCTGCACTTCCACAATATCGTCAGCTTCTGAGCTGCAACATATGGTAATGCCCTATTTACACCCTGCATGAGATGAAAGAGTTAATAAATGAACTGCAGAAACAAATCAAGCACCAGTTTGAACAAAAGTAAGCAAAGACAAGGTGTATGAGCAAGGCGCTAATGGGACATAAATAAAAAAAAAATACAGGGACCTGTAGAGTGGCTACATACAGTTAAAAGTGCAGAGAGGATTCTGGAGTCCATCTCCAAATCTGATCCTGCTGTTGAACCCACTTCGTTGTTTCCATGGGATCTGGAGTCCTTCATCTTGTTATTTCCGCCCTCTATTTTTTTCATTTTCAACCTTTTTTCTTGATGTCCTTGCTATATGTATCTCCTTTGGTGTCACCAGAACTCATTAGTACCTAGCATAATTGTGCAACAGAACAAGAAAAATGAGTTATCTTTTCTGTCAAACAAAGTAGTACAGTAAAAGATGTCAAAATGAGACAAAAAAAAAAAAAAAAGAAATGAAGTACAGTGTTTATTCCAGGGAAAAAAACATATTAACAAAAAATAACATGTGTTTTTAATACTTCAGTAGTTAGAGGACATGGCAAATAGATGTGATAAAAAAGCAACAGAACCAAAAAAGATGACAAGATCAAGCCCAAATTACATATGATGGCTGGACAGCAATAATTACTAGTGAAACACATCAACTTGATGGCTGGCAATGTTCCAAGCACCAAAACAAAGCACAACCACATGCTCAAAGATTACAATATAGTACGCCACTACCCCCACCCCCCCCACCCCCACCCCAGCAGGGGCCACCACACCTCAGTGACGCTTTTTACCAGTGTGTTCCCCTCCTAGAGGATCACACCCATCTCTGTACAAACTTGAAGTGCCAAAATAGCACTTTCCATGTGCTACAGACTTCCCCATTGACCAAACCACAAAATGCTCCTGAAGGTAACTTGTACAAGAGATGCCCATGTAATGGGTAATAAAACTTAAATAATGGAAGACAAATGCTAACAAATTATTCACACAGTAAGCATAAACAACTATAGAAAGCTGAAATGCATCCAACCTTGAACAGCGCAATGTAGACATCCACCAAACGTTTTGCAGTTTTAGGCCCATCTCCCTTGTTTGTAAGAAGAATCTGGCTCAAGAAATTGACCTGTAGAGATGCCACCAATTAAAAGGCTAAAATTCATGATGTAAATCATATATTTCTAATAATTAGAAAGAAGTTTGGTAGATAATTTAGGCTCCATTTGGATGTCGATATTGAGGACCTTGGCATTGAATTGAGCTCGATTGCCAAATCAGACTAGTATTGGTATTGAGTTACAATACCAAAGTTATTGTTTGGATGCAGATGGAATTAGTAGATGGAATTTTGTGAGATAGACAAATCCAATTCACGTTTGGATGTGTATGGCCTGGAATTGAGTTGACTACTACTCACATCTCCATCACTCCGCGGCGAGGGGCTGCGCTGCTCGCATCCTGGCAGCGCTCGCCCGCCCTTGCCTAGCCGGAGAAGAAGCTGGGTTTCGCCGGAGGGGAAGACAGGGCAGTGCCGCTCACCAGCGAAGGGAGCAGGGAGACCACCGGCATCCTTGCAGAGCTCGCCCACCCTCGACTTTCCTGGTCGGAGAAGAAGCTGGGTCTCGCCTAGATCCGCCGCCCATGGGCCCGTGGCAGAGCCGCACCCAGTCCACGCCTAGATCCGCCGGGTCCATGGGTGTGGAGGGAGACGCCCCGAGGTCGCCGGCAGACTGAGGCATAGGGGGCAGCGCCGCCGGGCGGACGAGGAGGTGGGCCAGAGGCAGGGTACCTGCGGGCGGCAGAGTCGTCGTCCCGAGGTCCACCTGCGCGGCCTGTCTTTTCGCGAGGATGAGACGAAGCGGTACGCGGGTAGGGGGAGAATACCGAGCAATACCGGGCAGAAGGCCTCCGAATCGTGGGCGGGCTCGCGTAAGGGTGGCGAATACCCTGTGGAATTCAAGCCTGTTTCCATCTAGCCAATACCGAAGCCATCCAAACAGCTGAATTAGGAGTCCTCAATGCCAATTCCTGATTCCGACCCTCAATATCAACTTCCAAACGCTGCCTTAGTAAAATCCAATATTGATGAAGATGATGTCTTTGAAATTTCTGAAACAATACTGGCATAGAAAGTGCTATTGACAATTACATACAGCCTGGTACTTGGCCCTAAGCCCAACATGTGGTCTGAAGAGAAAAGAATCCACCTCATCTATCACGACCATCTGCAAGTTGAAAGAGTTTAATGAGATCAAAAGGAACATGAAATTTATGTGTAGCTTTGCATGCAAAATATTACATAGTTAGATTAAAACAAACAATCTGTACCATACTAGAATCCCACAGCATTTACCTTCATATTAGGATGAGCAGCCAGGAGACATGTTAACAGATATGCAGCACTTTGATGCTGCTCTCCTTTCAGGATCGCCGAGCTGCAACAGAAATTTTGCAACAAAAATTAACAAAATTATGTCACTCCTAGTAAGACTTTAGGCAATGTTGCTCATCAATAATATAATGTATTTTACTGTGTCACTGTTTTCAATCTAGATCATACCAGTTCTACATATATTGAAATTGAAAAAAAGAGAGATAAAGTGGAGTTGCATAGTGTTGAAAAAGGGTAACTCACTTTGTTAACAAGAGATGTGAGCAAACGACGTTTCCTGTTCTGACTTACTTTTCAAAAGCATGAAAACCGTCTGCAATAAACAAAAATATAAAATAGCCATGATCAAAACCACATTCATCATTACATAAACCATGGAGAAAATGGAAATGTTATGTATGGCTGCTTATTTGAATGTTGCAGGGTTGCAGAAGAGACAGGCAAGAACATCAGCTTGATCAAGAGAATTGGCACAGGATAGGGAAGTGCCACGCGTGAATTACAGCTTGCCATTTAAGCTCGCTTTTAAGTTATATTCTAAAATGTTGTCACTGATTGAGTGATTCGGTTTAAAGAAATAAGCCACGCAAGAATGAAATCTGAATCTACCTCTCTCTATCTCTTAATGTGCCCTGTTTCTATAGGATCCGGGAGGCAAGGTCAAGGTCAGCAAGGCAAGGAACTTGCTGTTTTTGTCAAGCTTCACCACTCCCACCACACCTCCACCGCCTCGCAAGACACAACAGAAAAGGCTACAGCATTTGCATCAAGGTCCCAAGATTGCTATAGCACATGTCATATTATGTTGTTTGCCCCTTAGCAGATTAGTAAGTTAAGAGACCGAGGATTTCCATTACTATTTTGTACATATGGTTTGTTATTAGATTAGATCTCCGTGGATGCTTCGTGAGACAAAGTACACCTCTCTGTATAAAGAGAGGATGTTATCAGGCATCAGCATGTAAATCAATGAACAAGCCTCCCACTATTGCTCCTCATGTTTTTCAGGCAGGCTGTTGCACATGTGGTCAACAAGCCACCCATCCATAGTGATGGTGTTACATGTAGTGAAAATCACCATGAATCCCAAACAGATCTAATTCTAATGAACTCCAGATGGTTCCCAAAAAGTTGCAGACAGAATATGCAATTAAGAGTATATAAAAAAAAGAAGTCAATTAGATTTATATGATTGCTCCAATTTCCAAACAAAAATAGCAAGCTTTTAGATGACCGCATGATATCCATTGCAATATATGAACATGCTTGCCACTGAAACAAGTACTGAGTAATAAATTGTACATCCCGTGCAACATACGAGCATATTTCGCTAGTATAAAAAAAAAAAAAGGTCAATTAGATTTATATTCACCACAAAGTACTGCAAGGACAAATACAGTTTCTGAGAATGCTCCAACAATATATATTATGTCTGATTAGAAAATGGAGTTGAAACTTTTGTTTTTCAGATAGGCTATTAAGCTTGTGATAGTTTTAATGGGTGTAAAATGGTGGGGACCCTCTTGAGCATGTGCCAGGTTAAAGATAAGGTTGTTAGATTGTTCTATCTCTAAATTGAGTCTTACGGTCCTAGAGACCATAGGCTAATTTTGCTTAATTGAGAAGGAACACAAAAAGGTCCTTTTATTATCTCTACCACCCACACAAATGCAACTCTGCAGTCCTACAACTTCCTACGGCAGGGTATCTACAGCTGAATATATGTTAAAAAAAACATGTCCATTCATGTCAAGGAAAATAATCTGAAGTTGCAAAGAAGAAAAAATCAGCAGTAGTTGAATGGTACGCAAGTCCTACATCTTAGAAACCAAACCTAAGTAATTTAAATTCATATACGAAAGGTATATCAATTTCCATGCACCTTTAACTCATATTATATACTAACATCCGAAAAATGTATTTTTGTTTTCCTAGAACTACTATCTTGTGTTCAATCTTCCAAGTTTGCCAACTGGTTACAGAAAACAATTGTGCATGCACCAATAATGATACACAGCTCTCCGGCGTTTTTGTGCAATTATACATGCACCACAAGTTGCCCAATCAACTTTGTTATACGGTATGCTGAAATATAGTTTTACCCTAAGGCGACATACAGTGCAGTCACAGATAACGGGTTGAAGGCATTGACCCTTGCATCCCCCGACCCAAGCACGCTGGGTCATTTTCAACCCAACCGTGTAAAACCTCTCTCAAGTAGTGTACCACGTTCCTTAACCCTGTTCCTCATCCCCATCGACCGGGAACTATGTGACTATGGTACACACTGTCAAAGTAAGTTTTCACAAAGATAAAAGATTACAAAACTTGAGCTAACCTTCATTGCTTTGTCTTTAAGATTTGGCAGCATATCTTTTACCACATCCTCCAGTGCCATAACAAACCTTTCGTATCTGCAATTAATATAGCATTAGAGTTGAAACCGAGCATGATAATGATAAAATCATCAAGAACAAAAAGATTATTTATCTTGATGCATTCAGAAGTTCATGCACATGAATGTCTAGTATACATTACCATTAATCCAGTTGAACACTTACCTGCACAAGAAATACCAAAAGTATCTTGGTATATTAGAACAAAACACCAACACACCAATCACCAATGATGGGGGCATGTATAACACTGGCAATTGAATTTCGAAAAACATATATAAAAAAGGCAATATCTTCATTGCATAACAGTGCTAAACTAAGCCACACTTTTTTCCTACAAAATGTTTTTTAAAACAGAAACAATTGCTAAATTGTATTTCTTTCTGTTAAAGGTATATGTTACCAAACTCTAATTAGTTCCAGGTGAGGGGTGTTCTTTGCAGATGTACACCACATACTCTTGGTAGACTTGACACTTACATCTAGAGTCAATACAACAAAGCATTTACCTGAAATGCATATTAACTAGTAAGGTGTAGTGCAGTGAGAAATACCTCTGTTTTAAGCAGTCCTCCCAATGCCAGAAGAGCAGAAGTGAGTACCCATCTTTTGTTTCAGGTAAAATGTCTAGCGGGCGTTGGATAAGACTTTTCAGCTTACGATCAGGCAATAACCTATCAGGCAAATGAACAAATAACTAACATGACACAAATGCTGTAAAGAACAAATAAATTTTGTGTACTAGCAAAAGCATAATGAAATTTCAAAAACACGAGAAGATGCTAACCTCATAAGAAATAACTCCTTAATTGCATCGAATCCTGTGAACGCATACCTCTTACCAACTTTTGATGTTACCATGCCTGTTGTGATTTTTTTTTCAACAAATAAAATGATTTTCTTAGCGTGTTCATGAGAGCACAAAAAAAGGATATCATCAAAACTGTTATGATGTGAAAGCCTTGCTATACTGAAGAAACCAAATAGTATGATGACTCCATACAAAGCAAATCTTGGCTTGCTGAATCTAGTTCCAAAACCTTTCAAAACATCTACTTCAATTTTTTTTTCTAGTATAAAAGGTCATACTGACTACAATTTGTTCAATATGCATTGCGATGAAGTTAAATAATTCACAATTACTGCAAATTGCCAAACGGTATAGTCAATTTGTACTCTCTTTACAGCCTTTTATTTTTAGAGCCAAGAGATTTTCAGTAGTGCAACTCACCAAGGAGGGAATCAAGTGCCTTGATGTTTGCAATTGGATTGTCCTCGACAAGACATGTAAACGCTGACACCTTGTCAGCTGATGTACCAGACTTTGCTGATATCTCCAGGAGCTTCAGGTCACCATGCCCCCGCCTCACGGCATCATATTCCCTCGCATACTGTGCCATGAGCTTCTCCGCCAGATCTCGTTTCCTCGCCACTATTCCCTGCATCTCCTGAAGCCCCACAGCTGGAGGCACCTGCTTGCTTACGACCGCTCAGGACCCTCGCCTCCAGCTCATCAGCATCAGTGTACCACTGCCCTGAGAGTGCTGCCGCCTTCATCAGCGGGTAATTCGTGTTGACAGCACCGGGTTTGGTGGCAGCATAGGGGTCACGTAGCTCGAGAGGGTGTGGCTTCTTGGTAGGTCTAGGGTTTAGATGGGGGTTTGCGGTGTTATCAGGGTTTTGATGGGGTTGTTTGGAAGGGGGCTTTGAGGATTTATTCATGGGTCCGGACTTGCGGAAGTCAGAGTCATCGAAGCCGCCGGAGGAGTCGCCGGCCCCATGGAGGAGGCCGAGGGAGGAGGCGAATGTGGCGACGTCAGACTTGAGCGCATCAATGTCCTCCTCATCACCTCCCCGGGTCGAAGGCTTCCTCGCTTTCTTAGTGCGCTTCGGCTTGGAGGTCGGCTCCGCCATGGATAGAGGCGGCGGGAGCGCGGCTGCAGACAACCAGCGTCCTGAGAGAAACTCAGCAGGCGAAATCCGAGGTTCTGGGGAGATGAGGGAAGCGCCACTCACCAGCAGCGTGCAACGATGAACAGCGGCGAGGATGTGCGGCGGGCGGGCAACGTATCTGAGTTGAGTTGGGGGGACGCTGGGAGAGGAAGGCTCGAAGAGCAAGAGCGAGGAGGAAGGGAGGAACTCGGTGGGTGGCGATTGGAAACGGCGGGGGTGAATGCGAGCGGAACGAGCTGGCCAACTCGTGCGAGATGGAGATGAATTGTTGGACCTTGGGCCCTTGGGCTATTCCGAGCATATTCAGCCCTTTTACTATTTCTTTTTTATTTTTGATAAATTAAGGCATGCTTGTGCGTAGACATTCTGTGCTGCACCGGCGGCCAGCTCTCGGCGGCCTGCAGGCGGCTGGTTGAGTCGCCGGCGTCCAGACTCCAGAGGCTCCACAGACGATATCGTTGTCAGTCTGTGGACGATGCGCGACGGCTTATACTTATGGATTAAATTAACGCGCTTAATAATTTCAAATAGACTATGTTGTATACATACGGAGAATACTGTATATAATATAGCTTCAACTTTGCAAAGCAGCTTCTCAATCAGGTGTAGTAGATAGATATCTCTTTGGTTTTCTTTTAAGTGCCTCCCTACTTGCTCTTTAGGACTTATCACTTTATCAAGGGCCCATTACTTTCTGTTTCAACACAACATAGCAGTATTAGACGATTCAAAGCAGCATTTTCATACTATATTCTACTCACTCCACAGATAACTTATGCATACCTTCTTGTACTATGGTTATCTTAGAGCTATTTGTTATATTGTAATTTATGCAACTGCTGAACTTAGATTGCTTGTCATTGATTATTTGCATAGCGGTTCCTTTGTCAATATTGTATCTATATATAAAAAAGTGAATATGGATTATATCGAATTGCATATGGTACTGCTGGCTACAACTAATAATCTAGATTAGATCATGTTTCTTTCACAATCATTGTTGAACCAAGCTAATTTTCTAATTATTTTGCTGTTACGGTTTGCTCTTCTTTTCCTGCTGACTAATGCAACCATATTCGCGGTTTGCTTTTTCAGCTGAGTTCATTGATACACTCTCCGGGTCCCTTCTCAAGGTTGCTGTGTTTGTTACAAAGCTTTAGCTGTTTGGAAGTTTTAGTGTCTTATTGCTGCAACTCTTTCGTTTCTGCATGTTTCGGTGACGTTCTGTTACAGCTACTGTCATTTCCCACACTTTTGGACAGGTGTGTTTCAGATATTATTGGATTCACAGAACTATTATTGAATTATGCAATGATTTTACTGAAACTAAGGTACAATATTTGTAAAGTTCAGATCTTCAATTCTTCGGCTGACGATGCCGCATACTCCATCCGTTAACAAAAAATGCTCTCCTGTGCAGATCCAATACTTCTCACAGCATATTGAATCAGAATCGCCCACCATGAGACCAAGCTGCTGGATAAAAATATATATGCCTGATGGTACATTTGCGCCGCCACCACAAGTATCAGGATAGCTGCAGCAGTTTCCGCAGCCTCAGCTTCAGGCAGAGCGCTGCTGCGCTCCTAATAATATTACCATATTACCCTCCGATGTACTGAAGCACCAACTGTAAAGGATCATGGTTCTACCATTGTTCCTAATGTAGGTGCTATGCTAGCTGACATGTAAAATGTGATGGCCTAATGTAGGTGCTATGCCTTTGTTTGTATATAACTATATATAGAGGCACAACCGTATCAGCCGCTACATAGAACCCGTATGTGTACAAGTATTTAATATAACCACGTTACTGCTTTAGCACTCCATCTTTCCATGTCACGATCCCTCAAATTCACAGCTGAACAAATTCGGGCGCGCGGGGGCCGCCACTAGTTCGAACAATTCACCCACCCAGACCAACGACTGCAATGTTTCAAGCACTAAGCACAAGTGCACTTTACGATTCCGATGCAAACTCCAACAGCTCTGATAAATGGCAATGACATATAGACTACTATTAACATAACACAGAATCAGGGCACTAAAAGAAGCTGCGACCTTATTGGAATATATTTAGTACACACGAAGCAGTGGCACAATAAGCGCCACCATTCACAGGAGTTCCAAATCACAGCTGCTGACATGGGCAAATGATATAGTTCATCATAAACTTCGATACAGAAGCTACAACTAACAGAAGTGGTACCAAGGTTGTCTAACTACCAATAGGTTACAGCCATAATAACCCTTCAGATTGGCGGAGCTAAGGAGCATTAGCAGGAAGCCTAGTAAGCACCCTGTCAACTTTTGCCAGAAGGCCCTGCATCTCCCCCAGAAGCTTATCTGGAACATCCGACGGCGCTGCCTTGTTCAAAGCCAAACGACGGGCTGAAATCATATCCTCAAGGTTCTTCCTCATCTCTCCGAGTGGGGGCTTTGAAGCAAGTGGGGGCTTTGAAGCAAGAGATGGTGAAGGGGAAGTCAACTTGATTGGAGAGAAATCAAGCCTTAGTTTGGCAAACGGAGGCCCAAATTGACCAAGAAGGTACTGACAACCCTTCTTGTACGCCTCCTCAGCTTCAACGCTTTTCCCAAACACAACACAAGCGCTGCGGGTAGTTTCTGAAATATCAGTCTGAGACTCAATCAAGTAGCCGTACTTGCCAAATGCAGAGAGTAGCTCCTGTCTGGAAGGAACAGAGGTACCAGGTTCAAATTCCACGATAACGGCTGCTGGATTGCTGAAGTGCTGTGCAGCTTTCTTCTTCTTTTTCTTAGGAGTAAGGTTAGCAGGGTCCAGCCAAGTGCGATTGGTATTTTCACCACAGGAATGAATTGCCACTTCTGCAGGTAGCTTCACTTTCTTGACAGCTTGTCCATCCTTTTGAAGCTCATCTTGGTGTGTATCACTCACACCTATTGTATCTGCACCATTACTGCTAACTTTCTTGAGCATTTCTGGCACCATAGCTTGCAGAGAAGCATAAGATTGCTGGACTGTGCAAACTTCTACACCCACAGGCTCTTTATTTCCATCCACAGGCTGAGACATGTCTTCATGCATAGGTGACAGCCCACTGCTGACAGGAAAAGCTGCAGCATTTTGCAGATTTTCATGTATGTGAATATCAGCTTCGGGCATTGTTGCTTCCTTTGAAACACTTCTGTCAGACACATCAGCAGCAACACTCTGCACATTCTCGTTTATGTGATTATCAGTTTCCAACTCTATTGGTTCATTGGAAACAATTCTGTCAGGCACATCGAAACATGGCTTTGCACATTTGTGTCCATTTGTAAACACGTTTCTGGCTCTGTTGCTTCCTTGGAAACACTTCCAACAGGGGCATCTACAGCAACGCTTTGTGCACTCACATCTATGGGATTATTAGCTTGCAATTCCTTCGTAGGCACATCTACAGTAACATTTTGCACATTCATTTCTGACCTTGTTGCCTCCAAGTTAGCTGCATCATTTTCTTTTGCGGATTGTTCAGGCAACGTATTGCCCACAGCCATAACATCTGCTTTCGCCCGTTCATGTCCTGATTCCACTGTCCCAGGATCCACGGATGAAATAGGAACTTTCATAGGTGATGGTCTGCCCTTCCCATTCTGAACGCCTACTCCTATACCCCTTGGACTACTTCCCGCCTTCATTATGGTTCTCATATCTTCTGCTTTGACTTGCCTGATAGGAATAGCAGGAGTGATTGGCATACCAGCTCAATTGTAGCAGCAGGAGAGGTCTTCTCCCGCTTCTTCCTCTTGATGGAAGGGCCACCACTCCCAGCTTCATCCTTTTTCCTGCCCCTCTTTGACACACAACTGCCTTGTTTCAGCCCGGCATGTGAATCAGAGACTAGAACCACAGCAACGTCCATGCCCACATTTCTAGAGCCACGCATGAGTGGACTTTCCAGTGCCTTACAAGACTTATAGTCAGCACCGCGAATGAATTTCATGCTTCTAAACAAACGTAGAAACTCCTCGGCATCCTTTGGAAAATCGCCGCTATGGTTGGGAACCCCCCTAAGCCTCGCACCAGCAGGGCGACATCTTCCACGACAATGCTGACTGGCAATGGCGACGCATTTCTGCCATCTTCAGCAGCTTTGGGCACCAATGCCATTGACGGATCAACCCGTTTACGGGTAATCTTTTCAGCCACACCCAGGTTGGTGTATGGTGGCGACAGGTACTTACTCTTCTTCCGCTCTCGCTTTCCTGAGGTTACATGCTCAGCGCTGCCAATCTTTCCCTCATCCTCCTCTGCATCCCGCTTTCGCTTTCCTGAGGTTACATGCTCAGCACTGTCAATCTTGTCCTCATCCTCATCTGCATGCCGCTTTCGCTTTCGCTTTGGTAGGCTTACATGCTCAGCATTGTCAATCTTGCCCTCATCTTCCTCTGCATCCTGCTTGTCCATCATTTTTCTGACACTGCGCTTCTTCTGCTTGGATGTCTCCTCCGGCCTCACCACCAATGCCTTGTTCTGGTCCTCGGCAAGCCAATCCTCCGCATCTCTGTCTTCACCAGCAGGCACATCAAGATCGATCTTGTCCACAAGGTCCTCCGGCGGGCGGCGCGGGTAGTACTGGGCGCCATGCGGACCCCAGCCCTCCCCGAATGCGCGGACCCAGCCCTTGAGCCTGGCGCGATCCACCAGGCCGACAGAGGAGGCGTCCAATGCGGCCTGACGGAGCGCCGCCAGGAACTCCGCGGGCGCCAGGTTGGCGACTCCGACGCTGCAATCCTCTCCGGGCTCTGGGGGCGGGACGCAGGCGCAGGTGAGCTGTGCGCGCAGGGCCGCGACGGCGCGCGCCTGGGCCTCCTCGACGGCCCCGAGGAATCCGCTCGCGATGCTGCTGCGGGCCATCGTGTCGGCGTCGGCGTCGGCGAAGCGCCGGACCCGCGTGGAGGGACCCGACGGCGCCCCGGAGGCGGCCGGGTCGACGAGGTAGGAGACTTGGGCGTCGCGGACGTCAGAGGCGGGGCACGCGGCGAGCATGCGCGCGGGCCACCAGCACTGCCGGCGCGGCTTGGAGGGCATGGCCCAGACGAGCTCCCCGGCGGCTAGGGGTTTGGGGCGCGGCATCGGCGGCGTCAGGGGTTAGGGTTTTGGCCTCCATTGGTGCGAGGAGGACGGAACGTGGGTGGCGATGCGGCGTGAGGATCGGTGGGTGCGGCCGGGTCGGGGGATAGATAGGAAGGGGGCGGATTGGATTGGATTCGATTGGAAAGTGGGAACGGAGCGAGTCGCAGCCTCAGCGTGGGGGTGGGGTGAGGTGGGGGAGACGGATGGCCGAATGGAGAAGGGAATCGACGGGGTGGGGGAGCTGCTTCCGGCGGCGGCGGCGGCGGCGGCCCGGCCGTGGTGTGAGCGAGTCACGAGCAGAACCGCATTGATATGATAGAGTGATGAGTAGTGCCTATAGGGAGAGTGGTGAGAGTGGTGAGTGGATCCGTGCTGTCTGCTGTGGGCTGGTGTGGCGACTCGACTGGCGAGGGGCCAGAGACATGGGTGAAAGGGAAGTTGCGGTGCCCCTCGATTTGGCTGGGGAATCCACGAAAGCGTCACGCGGCCGGCGACGAAAGCATAGACCCAGTCACCCAGGTGGCCAGCGGGGGCGGCGTGGCTAGTGTAGTGGCTCATCGAGAGGCGGGGGACTCGTAGCGCGTGCGGCCTCGGGTCGGGGATGGTTGCGGCCGCGATGCCCGGCAGTTTTCTTGCAACAACGAACGGTGCCTGGTGTTGTAAAAACACACGCGGTTCTTTACTTAGAAGGAAAGGAGAAGGATGAATCCTAATCCTAAATCGATTTGTATGTGCTCTTCTACCAAAACTCTCCGGCCTTTTCGACTATATATATGTGGGAGCTCGGCAAATGAAATGAATGAGTATCGAATATGTAGTTAATAGTGGATTATGAAAATCCATATAATTCCCGAAGAATATAAATCGCAACTTGTAGAAATCTCATACTAAGTATTAAAGTCTAAGGTACATATATTCCGAATGAATATTCAAGTCTCAAGAAGAGCATGTCCTAGAAGGATTGCAATCATTAAATGATTTTACAAATGAATAACGCTATGTCATTGCGTATATCACTCATCTCTCATGCGATAGAGAATGTATCTCATAGAAGAGAATTATTAATTCATTAAGAATGAATGTACATCCTTGAAGGAATTAATCCATGAAGGATTTACTAGTTAATTATTGAATAAACACCATTCATCCCCTGAAGTGAATATAGACCCGAGAGAAAGAAAATAAGGAATCTTAAACACCATGAAGGTGTCATCGAAACACTTAGAAAGTGTATGAAAAGCTACCAATGTAGTGATGATATCCTCTATATACCATAGAAGGTATAAGGATAATGGTGGTTTTGGCAATTGATTATCCCCTAAATGCCAAATACAAGATTTGGATTTATTATTGAGTGATACTATAAAAATCTTGAAGATTTGTAGAATATACCATTTCAAAATTCACTAAGGAAGAACTATAAAGTATTCAAGCTTGTATAAGTTTGATACACTACCTAGAAGATGTTGAATATGAACTTATTTTTCCCCGTAATCCTCTGAAAGGATTTATTATCTTGAAGAATAAAATTTATTTGTTTTGCACAACAAGTGGTTCTTTTTGCATGAAGCATATTGCTCTTTGTTATACTCATATAATTCATGGAAGAATTATAAGCCATACTTTTGAGTCAAATTCAAATGATGGCTTTGTGAGGGGGAGTAATTTTCTTGAATTTACCTTGAAGGTAATTGAAACCATTAGAATTATAAAGATCATATTTGCTAAAACATTAAAGTTTATGTATAGATTATGAAGATCAATTTCTATTCACGAAGAATAGAGTATCTGAAGAATATATGACCAAGAAGGTTAAATGTTGTACTCTTTTTCCCTATATGAGTTTTTACTAGAAGGTTTCTCACACAAGGTTTTTAATGAGACAACATGTGCAATGCAATTAACGAATGTGATGTACTCTTTTCTCCAAGAACCGTTTTTCCCCTTTGGATTTTCGGATGGAGTTTTTGATAAGGCATGTGCATATCGTGGTAATCGCCCAAGGGGAGTGTTGTAAAACACACGGACTCTTTCCTAGAAGGAAAGGAGAAGGATGAATCCTAATCCTAGTCCGTTTGTATGTGGGCTCTTACCAAAACTCTCAGGCCTTAATTTGGACTATATATATGTGGGAGCTCTATGTTGTAAATAATGAATATTGAGATGAATAAAGAATAGTCTCCCTATCTTGTGTCTATTTGTTCTACTTCTTTCATCTACTACGTGATCATGAGAGACGGAGAGAGGAAGGTCCCTAACCGACGACATGTTTTATAACACCGGGCACCTACGGCACCTACGCCGCTATGCCGGGGCGGGTGCGATGTTGATTTCCCCACCAATATGATAGTTCTAAGGGATCAAGATATAGACGTGATCCTTGGTATGAACTGAGTTGTACCAATACGGTACTATTATAGATACCGTCAATAGAACTGTCAAGGTAAAGTTGCCACGAGAAAGATTCGAACTCCTTATTCAACTTCCAATTGTGAAGAGGACGGTTGAAAAAGTTTGTGCAACTTGTGTGAAGGAAATCAAAGACATCCCGATAGTATGTGAGTTTAGGATGTATTTCGGATGATTTGCCACGGATTACCACCGGAAAGAGATGTTCGGCCAAAGCATAGAATTGAAACAGGGAACTGCTCCCATCTCTCGAAGAGCTTACGAGAATGGCACCCAAGGAGTTAGCCGAATTGAAAGCTCGGTTACAAGGGTTACTAGACAAAGGATTTATTAGACTAAGCTCTTCACCTTGGGGATGTCCGGCTATTTTTGTGAAGAAGAAAGATCGGACTTTGAGGATGTGTATAGATTATCGTCCACTTAATGATGTGATGATTAAAAACAAGTATCCCTCGCCCGGATTGATTTACTTTTTGATCAATTAGCCGGAGCCAAAGTCTTTTCCAAGATTGATCCGAGGTCGGGGTATCATCAAATTAGGATTAGACTGAAGATATTCGAAGACCGCCTTCACCACCCGATCACGGTCTTTATGAATATTTGGTTATGTCCTTTGGTTTAACAAACGCCCGGCTCATTCATGTATTTGATGAATACAAAGTGTTCATGTCGAACCGGATAAGTTCGTGGTGGTGTTCATTGATGATATTCTTGTTTATTCCAAGAATGAAGAAGAGCATGCCGAGCATCTCGAATAGTTTTAAAACGACCGAGGGATCATCACCTTTATGCTAAATTCAGCAAGTGTGCTTTTTGGTGAAGGAAGTACAGTTCTGGGTCATGTGCTATCATCGGAAGGAGTTGCCGTTGACCGAGTAAAGTGAAAGATATCCTCAATTGGAAACCACCAACAACGGTTCATGAGGTCCGTAGTTTTTCGGGAATGGCGGGATATTACCGTCGATTCATTCGGATTTCTCAAGAGTGGCAAAGCCTATTCTGGAGTTGTTAAAGAATCGGACCAAGTTTGTATGGTCACGAGTGTGGCGTGCTTTTTTGATTTTGAAGAAAGCACTAACCTTTGCTCGATTTTAGCTCAACCAGGATATTGAGAAACCATTTGACGTCTATTGTGACGATCCGGTATTGGTCTTGGTTGTGTGTTAATGCAAGAAGGCAAAGTTATTGCCTATGCATCACGCCAACTAAAGCGCCATGAAGAGCATTACCCAACCCATGATTTAGAGTTAGCAAAGCGGTGGTCCATGCACTAAAAAATCGGCGTCATTATCTGTTAGGTAACACTTGTCATGTATATCTGAGACCATAAAAGTCACGAAATATATCTTTACCCAATCGGACTTGAATATGCGCCGCAGAAGATGGCTAGAATTAATTAAGGATTACGACATAGAAGTGCATTATCATCCAGGAAAGGCAAATGTTGTTGCCGATGCACTTAGTCGGAATCCTCGATTGTAATTGTCTTATAGCCAATATAAGGGATAAAACCCTATGTCAAGAATTAGAGAAGTTGAATATTGGAATCGTTGAGCATGGCATGGTAACCAATGCCACGCGAGAATCAACTATCAAGAATCGATTATTGATGCTCGGAAGATCGATAAGGGCATAGCACATATCAAAGAAAAAGTTAGAAGTGGAAAACCCACTTGCTCGTAATTGATGAGTCGGATGTGCTATGGTTTAAAGATCGATTAGTGGTACCAAAGAATCGACTTACGTCAACAAATCCTGGATGAGGCTCATTTGACCGGATATTCCATTCATCCGGGAAGTACCAAGATGTATCGGGATTTGAAACGAGAGGTTTTGGTGGACAAAAATGAAGATTGAGATTGCCCGATATGTAGCCGAGTGTGACACTTGTCACGAGTAAAAAGCTGTGCACATGAAAGGCTGGGGGCAATTGCATCCCTTGCCTGTCCCCTTCTTGGAAGTGGGAAGAGATCAAGATGGATTTTATTGTTGGATTACCCCGAACATCAAAAGGGTTTAATTCTATCCGGGTCATAGTTGATCGACTTACCAAGATAGCCCATTTCCTACCGGTGCATGATAAATATGATGCAATAGGTTATGCCAAGTTATATGTCCAACGGATTTTCAGTCTACATGGAGCCCCTAAGCATATTGTCACAGATAGAGGTGCTTTGTTTATGTCCAAATTCTGGAAACAAATGCAAAAGTCACTTGGTACCAAACTAAATCATAGTTCGGGTTATCATCCCGGACGGCGACCAGACGCGAAAAGAGTGAATCAGATTTTGGAAGATATGTTGAGAGCGTATATTCTTAATTATTCAGAAAAGTGGGATGAATGTTTACCCTTAGCAGAGTTTGCCTACAATAATAGTTATCAAGAAAGTATTCAAATGGCACCGTTTGAAGCTTTATATGGTCGCAGATGTAAAACCCCACTGCATTGGTCAGAACCCGGAGAAAGATGGTTCTACGGAGTAGACCTGGTAAAGGAAGCTGAAGAAAAAGTAAGATTTGTGCAAGCCAAATTAAAAGAAGCACAATCTCGACAAAAGAGTTATGCCGATAAGAGGCGTAGATTCTTGGAATTTGAAATAGGAGATTATGTATACTTGAAAGTGTCACCCATGAAAGGGGTGAATCGTTTCGGAGTTAAGGGTAAACTGGCACCTCGATACATTGGCCCATTTCAAGTTTTGGAGAAACAGGGACCAGTTGCTTATCGACTCAGATTGCCAGAAAGATTATCAGCAGTGCATGATGTCTTTCATGTGTCTCAATTAAAGAAATGTCTACGAATACCAGATCAAGTGGTTGCTTTTGAAGACGTTAACTTAGAATCAGATCTGACCTACTCGGAATATCCTATTCGGATCTTAGACCGTAAAGCTCGAGTCACCGAAGCAAAACTATCAAATGGTACAAAATCCAATGGAATCAACACTTTCGAAGAGGAAGCTACTTGGGAATCGAAGACTTCCTAACGAAAAACTTTCCCAAGTTTCCACTTTCCTAAATCTTGTAAATGTAAGACCCCTTCTTGTTTTATGAAATAGTTAGAGATGTGTTTGCTTGACACATTTCCCTTGCCGTTACTAAACCCTAGGACTTTAAATCTCGGGACGAGATTTTTTTAAGGGGGAAGGGCTGTAACACCCCTGGTGTTATTTACACTAAAACTTGACATATCATCATGATCATTGCAAAGCATCCATGATTAGCCCACCATGTGTTGCATTGAACTAAAATAAGTTTATTTTATGCTTGGTTGCAATGTCGGTCGAGAAGACTCGAGAGGAAACAGATTAGGAAACTGTCCCCCCTTGGGAAACCCTAATTCCAAACCCTAGTTTGTTCCCTTTTATTTTATTCAAAATTTATCAAGATTTTGGGTATGGTCATTAAAGCACTTTTGTAGAGTTTTCAAAACTGAACAAAGTTGGTATTTTGATTTTTCAAAGTTTAGTTCAAAATTTTAAAGCAATTTTGAATTTCATTCAAACCCTAATTGCCCCTTTTTCTATAATTCAAAATTTATGCAAAATTTGAGAAAACTTTTAAAAACTAGTTTGTAGATCTTGTTGAGAGGAACAAAAGTCATGTACAAAGTTTTTCAAGTTGTTATATGATTTTAAAAGTAATTTTGAATTCAAATTTCAAATTTTGAAGCTGCTTTTCAAAAAAGTCATATTTCTAGGTAGATTTTGAAAATGGTCCAATTGTGAAAATTGTAGATCTTGAAAAATTAAGGGGGTTACTTTTTGAAAATTTTTGAGTTTAGTTCAAAATTTGGGAGTAATTTGAAATTTTCAAAACTAGGGTTGGGGATGAACGGTAACCAAGCCAATCCACCTCTGCCACCGCCGGCGCCGAGGTTCGCGCCACCGTCCACCGCCGCGCCTTCCAGCGTCCGCGCCCGCAAGGACCTTCGCGACGTCCCGGTCCACCTGTTCGCCCCTCCATGCCTATAAATAGCCCACCATCGCCGCCGTCTCCTCTTTTTCTAATTTCGCCGCCGCCGGACCCGACCTCCTCCGCCGCCGCCGCACGCCGCCGTCGTTCAGTTCTTGCCAAACCATCTTGCCCATCCTCTTCGCCGAACTTCCTTGTGCATCCCCTGGAACCTAGCCGTAGCCCGCCTCGCCAACGGAACCGCCCCCGCGACGTCGTCTTTCCACCGGCCGCCGGCCCGGAGCGCCGCCTTTTGACCTTGCCGTCGTCACCGTCTCCGGTGAGAGTTTTACTCAACCGGCTAGTCTTTTGGAGTCGCTGGGACGCCGTGGTCGTGAACGGCTCGACCGTTTTGCGCTTGAAGCCCCGGCCGCCGGAGCAGCCGGGCCGACGCCGCCGTCGCCGCCGCTCCCGTCGCCCGACCTATCTCCGACTTCGCCCCGCCCGACCAAGCCCCGTTTTTAGGACCCCCGGTGAGCCCCTAGCCACGATTCTCGTAGTTAGTTTTCCATTTCGAGCACCTCCGGCCCGAACACGCCGCGCCGCCGCGCGGTGGGGGCTAGCAAGACGCCGTCGGTGAGCACCGTGCACGGGCAAGTGAACGATCTTTGGGCCAAGCATTATTCATGTTGGGGCGATCCAACATCGTTCCTTCAAGGGCCGGTCCGTTACTGTTCCTTTGTGGGCGTGAACAGCGAATCGGGCTACACAAGAACAGGCGAAATCGCCCGTAACCCATTTTTTTTCTTTTATCAAATGTTTTATTCAATTTCATTTATTTGAATAGTGTCTCGATTTTCCAAATTTCATATAAATTCAAATATAGCTTTAAAAATTCTGAAAAATTTTTGTGTAGCCTTCCCATGAGTATGTTTATCCATGAAAATTTTGAAACTTGAATTTCGAATACTTTTGGCATGATTTAAAAATACAAATTTTAATTGAAAAATGCATCTTCCTTGATTTTTAATAATTATTTTATTTATCTAAAAATCATGAAAATTATTTTGGTACTGT
This sequence comes from Hyparrhenia diplandra, assembly GCA_015847255.1. Lineage (NCBI taxonomy): Eukaryota > Viridiplantae > Streptophyta > Magnoliopsida > Poales > Poaceae > Hyparrhenia > Hyparrhenia diplandra. Next base: position 28,564 of record JADLZK010002817.1, read on the forward strand.
TTTATGACCTGACCTACTTGTACAAAAATTTTGAGTCTGTTTTGAGAAAGTTAAAAATTTTATTATTTTATACCCTATCATTTCATGTGAGAAACAATTTGTTTCATGCTTTCTAATTTAGAGTTTTGGGTAGATTTTGGGTTGTTTTGTGAACCCTAAACCACACCTCTGTCAGATGGTCCTTGAGAACTCCTTAGGCAATGGTGATGATATCTCGTAGAGTAGTTCAACAAGTTGGTTTGTTAGGTTGCAACTTTATCGTGAAGGAAAGTTGTACTCAAGTTGTTTATCTTTCCATGCACTCTCGCACCTCATGTTTATATGCATGGCATCATGTTAAGCATGCATTATTCTCTCGTGTAGTGAACGAAGGAGATCGTGAAGTTGTTGATCAGGCCTCAGAAGAAGGTTATCTCGTTGATCCAAGTTCCGAATATCGTGATCCGTCGTCCGAGTCCAGCTACTTCACTGATCAAGGCAAGCCCCGGTTCATTTAAACATTTCCTTGTGTTTTACGAAGCTTTATATCACCTTGCTTTATGCTTTGCATCAGGTGATAGGAGTTGAGTGACAACCTAATTGATGCATTACCATTCCTTGTTATTTCAATACCTACCTTGATAGCCGTTTTTTGGTAAAATGCTAGAACGCTTTAGCCCCGCTATATTAGTTAGATTTTTGAGTCAAAATGTGACAAGTCCCTTATGATAGCCCGAAGAGGCTTTGATGAGAAAGGATGCTATATGATGAAACCATTTGGGATATGGTGATAAAGTTGAGACCCGGTCGGGTAATTTGCACCGAGAATGGAGTCTCGGTGTAGTATTTCCGGCTTGTCGATTAAGGACCGCGGCGTTGTAAGTAATGTGCACCAAGACTATGGAATAATCTGCGCTCGAGGTCGTTGGACCAATGGCACGTCTGTCATGGGTGTTACCCCATCGCGATCGACCCTAGTTCTAGACGCATACTCCGAAGCTTCGATCTTGGGGGTGTCAAATCGGAAACGCATAACAAGCTAGCGCCTTTGGGAGTGGAGAGATGGCGGGAGTACATGTTACCCTCGTGGGTTAAAGTCCCGGATTGGAGATGTACGGTATTCTCGGGTGGCGTGGGGACGCGGTTCCGTTTTGAGTATCCAGAAAGGGTTGATATATGCAAGCTTAAGTGCTACATATGTCGTGGTGGAAAGAACTCCCAATTTGGTTAATCGATTTCGAAATCGCCGTGCTTTCGGATATGGAGACTTGGTTTCCCACTTACATCGTAGTTTAATTATGGAACAGTGAAGAGATGGAATAAGTGATGGAACTTCTACAAGTGTATGCTATAGTGTAAGATCACCTAGAATAGGTGAGATACTAAATTGAGATTAAAATATTGAAAGTAAGGATTCACTATTAGTAAGCTTTTTACGCAAAAAGAGTCCTTGATTCTTGCTAAAAGCCTTACCTTGATTCCTATTAGACCAAAGCATTCACGAGTCTTCTCCTATTTTCATTAGTCGGGTAAGCCTTGTTGAGTACTCCGTATTTAGGGTTTGTTGACCCCTGTTGCGGGACCGAGAAGTCATGTTTGCACCGGACCATCTTTGCATGACGTTTCAACGGGAAGAAAGTGATGAGGAATGAGAAGTGAGACCCGTGGGCGGGGGTCTAGTAGTGTCGTTTGTGTATTAAACTTTCCGCTACTCCTACCTTTATCTTGTAAAACTCGTTTTTAAATAAATGGTTGTAAAATTATTGTAATATATAAACCTTCCATTTGTTTTACTCGATTATATATGAAAACTGTTGTAATCTTGCAATGACCTCGTGAACGGATCTGGTTGGAATAGTTAATAGTACTTTTCGAGGTTATGGGTGCACATATGTGACTATTAAAGGTTGTTAAACCGATAATTAGTACATGTGGGCCCCTGTAATTTGGAAGGTTACATTACATTAACCCACGAGGGTAACATGTACTCCGTCATCTCTCCACTTCCGGTCTTGCGGTTATGCGTTTCGATTTGACACCCCAAGATCGGGCTTACCGGAGTATGCGTCCCGAACTAGGGTCGACCGTGATGGGGCGACACCCATGACAGGCGTGCCATTGGTCCAAGACGCGGCGCGGTGCGTTCCATAGTCTCGGTCCACATTGCTTACAACGCCACGGTTCTTAATCGACAAGCGGAAATACTACCACAGAGACTCCATTCTCGGTGCAAATTACCCGACCGGTCTCAACTTTACTACCATATCCCGGTATGGTTTTCTCATATAGCATCCTTTCGTCAACTGCCCATTCGGGCTATCATAAGAGACTTGTCACCTTTTGACTCAAAAGTCTAACTAATTTAGCATGGCTAAGCCTTTCTAAGCATTTTAACCAAAACGGGTTATCAAGGTAGGTATCGAAATAAACAAGGATGGATAATGCATCAATTAGGTTGTCACTCAACTCCTATCACCTAATGCAAAGCATAAAGCAAAAGTGATATAAAGCTTTGTAAAAGCACAAGGATTGTTTAAATGAACAGGGCTTTGCACGTGTTGCGGGGAAAGTCGGATTTCGTAGAAGAATCACCGAAGTCACACTTGGCACCAACACCACCGGTGGATGAATCTTCTTCAAGCTTCGACCATTGTGAACCACATCACTCTCGTTTACTACACGTAAATGATGATGCATGCTTTAGCATGATGGAGTATAAATATGATGCTTGATGAATGCATAAAACGATAAACACTTGAGTACAACTTTCCTTCACGATAAAGTTACAACCCAACAAAACCAACTTGTTGAACTACTCTACAAGATATCATCACCATTGCCTAAGGAGTTCTCAAGGACCATCTAATAGTGGTACGGTTTTGGGTTCACAAAACAACCCAAAACTCACTCAAAAACCTAAGTCGGAAGTCACTAATCATCTCACTTTCTAATTAAATAAATAAAGCATAAAAAGAAAAATAATTTAACTTTCTCCAATGGACCCCAAACTTTTTGCACAAATAGGCCATCTTATAAAAAACAGCACCAAATAAAGTTTCATGATTTTTGGATAAATAAAATAATTATTAAAAATCAAGGAAGATGCATTTTTCAATTAAAATTTGTAATTTTAAATCATGCAAGAACTACTCAAAATCAAAGTTTCATAATTTTCATAGGTAGACATACTCATAGGAAGGCTACACAAAAATTTTCAAAATTTTAGAAGCTCTATTTGAATTTATATGAAAAATAACAAAAGCAGATACTATTCATACAAATTGAAATTGGAAATTCATTTGTTAAAAAGAAAAAAAGGCCATCGGGCCTGAAGTCATTTGGCCCCCATGAACACGATTACTGAGACCGGCCCATATGAGCAAGTAAAAGGCCGGCCCAACTTCGACTTACTGAACCTTAACTTGGCAAAAATAAAAAAGAACCACGGACTTTTATGAAATTACAAAACAAATATAAAACACTATTCATATGAGTCATAAGATTTCTCACCTAGCTCCTCTGGAGTTTTCCGATTTTACAATCAAGTCCTTCCTCTACTTCTTTTTCCCTTTCTCTTCTTCTTTCTTCGTTGAAGCAGAGAAGGCGGGGCGGGATTGACGGCGTCGGCCGCCTCGCCTGATCGGCTATCGAGGCGGAGGAGTGGCGGCGAGCCGGGGGCGTCGGGCCGCACCAAGACCCTACCGGCCCGGCCCGGAGGGGTGGCCAGGGGGCTCTGGCCACGCCAAGAAGCCGACCGGTGGCGCGGCGACGGCGGCGATCACGGGGCTCGGAGGATCGGAATTCAGCCGGGCGAGCAAACCGCGGGCGTGTGGGCGTGGCGCAGGGGGGACGAGTGGGAGCGGCGATGGTGGTCGGGATGGGAGGAGCGACGACGGCCATGAAGTCCCGGCCGGTTGCCCACGGCGGGCGGCGGCGGCCGCCCTCGAAAGGTGGGGAGAGAGCGAGAGAAGCGCGAGGGAGGATGGAGGAGCTCGTTCGGCCTCTCCAAACCCCCAACGGGGCCTCCGGGAGCGCGACACGGAGGTGGGTGGCGTGGCGATGGCGGTCGGCGCCTATGGAGACGCGAACACGCCGCTAGAGCACGCGTCGCCCATTCGGGCATTTTCCGAACACGAGGCGTGACAAAGTTGCCGACTTTGGTGTCATCTTGGGCCATTTTCCCGGGCTGAATGCGGACATGGGCCAAGAAGCAAAAATGCTCACCAGCGATCAATCTTCAATTTTTATAAAAGGCCCATGATCATTAGCTTTCAGATTAAAAGATAATCATCTCTAAAACTTGCATTGTCATCGACTTAATAATACTTGGAAATGATTGTCAAAACCTTGTCAAATCAAATCCGATCGATCTCAACTTTTGATATGTTGGTCTTCAAAGCATAAACTCAAATCCGTATTTTTTTGGTCCGACTCAAGTTGCTTAGAAAAATTTCGAGAACGCGAGACGTCGATCTCGTTGAACGCCGATTCGATTCGGACTTAGAAAAATTCTAAATTCGAATTCAAAGCATTTTCTTTCAACTTGAGGGTGATATTTGAGGCACTTAGAAGCCGAATAATGACTTGACCCAAAAATAACATTTGTTGTACTCCTCCAAATCTCCAATTTGGCTTAAAGGTCAAACTTCATATCTAGCTCAAAAAATATAATTCCACCGCGGTCAAAGCATCAACTTGATAAACTTCCAAACTGGGGTTTTGAGCCTTTCCGAGCATTTTCGAGGCAATTGCTCAACATGAACTCAGTAATGAGAACCTCCTAATTACCGGGCCCACCTGCTCCATCCACCGTCCCAAAGACCTTTGGCGGTACCGTGCGGATACACCCGATAACTTAAGAAGCCCCGTTGATAACTCATACCGGGATCAACAAAGGAGTAGCTACAACATTACAACATTTGTTATAAAAATATAAATCGAGTGCGGAAGAATAATAACATTAACTTTACAAAAATGTGAGTAAGTTACATTTGAGTAAACTTAACTTAATGCGCGGAAGTGAGTATAACTTTAGGAGACATCCAAGTCGCGGTCGAGCCCACCGAGCACAAACTTGGTCAAAAGTACAGTCAACACACGCAACAAGGGTCAACAAACCACGAGTACGGGAGTACTCAACAAGACTTACCCGACTAAAGAAAAATAGGAGAAGACTTCGAAATCTTTGGTCTAATAGGAATCAAGGTAAGGCTTTTAGCAAGAATCAAGGACTCTTTTTGCGAGAAAAGCTTACTAATAATGAGTCCTTACTTTCAATGTTTTAAATCTCAATTTAATACCTCACCTATTCTAGGTGATCTTATACTATAGCAAACACTTGTAGAAGTTCCATCACTTATTCCATCTCTTTCTTGTTCCATAATTAATCTCGATGTAGTCGGGAAACCAAGTCTCCATATCCAGAAGCACGGCGATTTCGAAATCGATTAACCCGGTGGGGAGTTCTTTCCACCACGACATATGTAGCACTTAAGCTTGCATATATCAACCCTTTCTGGATACTCAAAACGGAACCGCGTCCCACGCCACCCGAGAATACCGTACACCTCCAATCCGGGACTTTAACCCACGAGGGTAACATGTACTCCCGCCATCTCTCCACTCCCAGTGCGCGGTTGTACGTTTCCGATTTGACACCCCCAAGATCAGGCTTACCGGAGTATGCGTCCGGAACTAGGGTCGACTGTGATGGGGTAACACCCATGACAGACGTGCCTTTGGTCCAACGACCTCAGGCGCAAATTGCGTTCCATAGTCTCGGTCCACATGACTTACACATTTCCAGTCCTTAATCGACAAGCCGGAAATACTACACTGAGACTCCATTCTCGGTGCAAATTACCCGACAGGTCTCAATTTCAAAACCATATCCCATTATGGTTCCATCATATAACATCCTTTCTCATCAAATGCCTCTTCGGGCTATCATAAGAGACTCATCACATTTTGACTCAAAAGTCTAACTAATAAAGCCAGGCTAAGCGTTCTAGTATTTTAGCAAAACAGGTTATCAAGGTAGATATTGAAATAATCAAGGAATGGTAATGCATCAATTAGGTTGTCACTCAACTCCTATCACCTAATACAAAGCATAAAGCAAAGGTGATATAAAGCTTTGTAAAACACAAGGAAGTGTTTAAATGATCGGGGGCTTGCACGTGTTGCAAGGAAAAGTCGATTCGTAGAAAAGTTGTCGAAGTCAAACTTGATGGCATCCTTGTCGACGGACGGATCTTCTCGAAACTTGATCATCGTGAGCCCGACTCAACGCCTTCTCCAAGGCTCCATCAACACGATCCGACTCACTCTCGTATACTCTACACGTGGATAATGATGCATGCTTTAGCATGATGGAATGGTAAACATGATGCTTGATGTATGCATGAAATGATAAACAACGTGAGTACAACTTTCCTTCACGATAAAGTTACAACCTAACAAAACCAACTTGTTGAACTACTCTACGAGATATCATCACCATTGCCTAAGGAGTTCTCAAGGACCATCTAACAGTGGTGTGATTTAGGGTTCACAAAACAACCCAAAACTCACTCAAAAACCTAAGTCGAAAATCACTAATCATCTCATTTTCTAATTAAATAAATAAAGCATAATATAGAAAATAATTTAACTTTCTCTAATGGACCCCAAACTTTTTTTCCACAAGTAGGTCACATCATAAAAACAGCACCAAAATAGTTTTCATGATTTTTGGATAAATAAAATAATTATTAAAAATCAAGGAAGATGCATTTTTCAATTAAAATTTGTATTTTTAAATCATGCCAAAAGTATTCAAATTTCAAGTTTCAAATTTTCCATGAATACTAGACATCATGAAAAGGCTATACAAAAATTTTCAGAATTTTAGAAGCTCTATTTAAATTTATATGAAAATAACAAAAAACAGATACTATTCATATAAATAGAAATTGGAAAATCGATTGCTAAAAGAAAAGGCCTTCGGGCCGAAAGTTGGCTAAAAGACTGTGCTTGGCCTGGCACTGTGCATGGTCCGGCCCACTGTAATGGCAGTAACAGGCCGGCCCAAAGGAGCGATGAAAGGCCGGCCCAACAAGCGGCCCATCCGGACCTTGACTTAGCACTTTTACAAAAAGACCCTCGGACTTCTATGAAATTATAAATAGGTACAAAGCACTATTCATATGAGTCACAGGACTTCTCACCTAGCTCCCTGGAGTTTTTCGATTTTACAAACAGGTCCTCCTCTACTTCTTTTTCTCCTCTTCCTCTTCTTTCTTATTTGAGACAGAGCGAGGCGGACGGCGGCGTCGGCGACGGCGCCGACTGGCGGCGAGGCGGCTTCCGGCCACGGGCGACGGCGGCGAGGCTAGGTGGCGCCGAACCGCACCACGCCCGGCTCCGGCTCATTGGAAATAGCCCATGAGAGAGGCCTCGCCGCAGCGCCTTGGCCGACGGCGACGGCCACGGCGTATCGGCGTCGGCGGCGGTTGAGCACCGGCGAGGAGGCGGCTGGAGGGAAAAAAAGGAGCAAAGGCGATCTTGGGACGCGGGCGGCGGATGGTGGTGGTGGGACGGAGAAAACGACGGCGGCCATGGAGCTTGGCCGGCCGTCCATGGCGGGACGCGCGCGGCCTTATGGCCAAGGTGAGCGAGAGAGCGAGAAAGAGCGAGGATAGGCGGTTGGGGCGTGGCACACTCGGACCGCGCCGGCCTCCAACCAGGGCAGCCAAACGCCGGACGAGCCGACCGGAGAAACGTCGGTGGCGGCAATGGAGTGGACGCGCTCCCGACGCGAAAATCGCTGCGGCATTCCATCGAGCGGTTGACACGTGTAAAAAGAAGGTCGGTTTGGGTGTCGGTTTGGACTATTTACGGGCGAATCTCGACATGGGCCAAGAGGCAAAAATGTTCACCTCAGATCAATCTTCATTTTTCATAACAGGCCCATGATCATTGCTGCTTTCAGATTAAGAGATAATCATCTCCAAAACTTGCATTGTCAGCGACTTAATGATGCTTGGGAAACGATTGTCAAAACCTTGTCAAATCAAATCCGATCGATCTCAACTTTTGATATGTTGGTCTTCAAAGTATAAACTCAAATCCGTGTTTTTGGTCCAACTCAAGTTGCTTAACAAAATCTCGAGAACGCGAGACGTCGATCTGTCGGACACAGATTTCAGACTTAGAAAAATTCTAAGTCTCAAGTTTGACCTTCTCTTTCAACCTGAATTTTGCAAATTACTCTCAAAATTTGAACTAAACTCAAAAATTTCTAAAAAGTAACCCCCTTAATTTTTCAAGATCTACAAATTTTATAATTGGACCATTTTCAAATTCAACCTCTAAGTTTGACTTTTTGAAATGGGGTCAAAAAGAATTTGAAATTTGAATTCAAAATTACTTTTAAAATCATGTAAAAACTTGAAAAACTTTGTACATGCCTTTTGTTCCTCTCAACAAGATCTACAAACTGGTTTTTTGGAAGTTTTCCCAAATTTTGCATAAATTTTGAAATATAGAAAAAGGGGGTAAATAGGGTTTGAATGAAATTCAAAATTACTTCAAAATTTTGAACTAAACTTTGAAAACTCAAAATACCAACTTTGTTCAATTTTGGAAACTCTACCTTTTCACTTTAATAACCATACCCAAAATCTTGATAAATTTTGAATAAAAGAAAAGGGGACAAACTAGGGTTTGAAATCTAGGGTTTCCGACAAGAGGATGCTTTAGGAATCGATTCTTTTTTTCGCGTTTCTTCGACCGGCGGCGTGACCATGAACTAATACACTGGTCTCGAGGCCAAATCCATTGCTTAGCGATAATTAACACGGGGTGTTACATGAACCCTTAACGACTTTTGTTGGAGAGTTCATTTAGAGTCATTTGAGTGCCGTGGCAAGGGTTGGTTGACTTCTCTGCTCCGGTTACATTATTGAGCCACCGAAAACACTATATAAGTAAATGCATGACTTATCATTTCATGTGACTTTTTGATTCCGATCTTCATGAAACTTAACCCGGCTAAGGCACATATAGATTGAGATGCGGAGCATAAGAAATCATAGTTTCCCCACTAATCACTTATATCCTTAACCGGGCTCGGATATAAACATAAAAACTTGTTTTTGCTCCAAAATTGACGCCCGAGTTCCACGATCATGAACTAATATACTTGTCTTTGTCCAAATCCGTTGCTTAGCTAGTAA